>VNJU01004687.1:0-83310 GCA_008042675.1 Drosophila seguyi | reverse complement strand
TTTTTTTTTTTTTTTTTTTTTTTTTTTTTTAGTTTTGTTTTCGTGTCGTGCGCCGTGTTTTGTTTTTTGTCCTTTCGTAATTTAGCATATTCCTTGCAGCACTTGTTGTCCTTGTCTGTGCTGTGCTCTTAAGTTTGCTTCACCGTTTGCGGTGTGCAAATGCAAATTGCTTGGCTTGCATATTTTTGCCACCCCTTCAGCCCTTGCAGTTTTCCCAGTTTTCTCAGTTTTCCTAACTTTCCCCCCCACCCATCCATCGCCCTCCCTGGACCAAGATGGGATCGGAATTGAAGCTGAAGTGCGGCCAGCCGCATTGATGGTTCCATCTCGGAGCCAGGTAAGTGGCTTCTTTCGTTGACTAGGGGCCATTTCTGCCCACCGACTCGGACCCGGACCCGGGAATTGAGGAGAGGAAATCAATTCGCAAATAACTCAAAGTTAACTCATCGAATCAGGGGAGTTGATCGGGAGAGTTGCCGTTTCCGAATGGGGAATTGCTTCACTTAATGAAGCGGTGTCTCAAATATTCCAAAGGATAATTGAATATTTGATTTTGGGCTGGCCCGGGAGAGACAAGGAAATAGTTGGGAATATTAATAAAATTATTAAAGAAGATTTTTGGGTTGGGATATTATAAGCAGAGTCTAAGGGTTCTGATTTATTTAATATTTGTTTAAGTATTTATTGATTTTAAATATTATAATATATATTTAATATATTATATTTGTAGTAATACATATTTAAATATTTGTAGCACTGTAATTTACAGTATTTTCATACTTAAGAGTAATAAAATTAATTTTATATTTACTTTTATAGTAAAGTAAGTAAATTAATTATAAACAGAATATTTGGTTATATATTTTAACTTTATACTACCTTAAAAATTATATACATCTATTTATAAATTAAAATGACTTTGTGCAGATTTTAATTTATAATCCATCATCTTTCTGTTCCTCTCAATTATCTTTTAACAATTTAATCACTCACTTGCTATCCACTCATTCATCTTATTCTTATTTGGTTTGAATAAATAGTGAAAACTGCCCCGGACTTTTCACCATTTTCCCTCGTTCTCAGTTGTCTTTCCTTTCGGTCGTGTGTCCAGATGTTTTGATTCAGTTTTAATTCATTTCACTTGGTGACCCAACCATTCGTCCGGCCCTTGAGTTCTGACTGTTATTGCTCTTCCCATTGTTATTGTTTCACCACTCTTGTTGTTTTACTTATTTCAATGTAGCTGTTCTTGTTGTTGTCGTTGTTGTTTTCGTTGTTGTTGTGCATTTCTTTTTTTGTGTTTTTGTATTTCTCAGAGAGTTGCTATTAAGAAAAACGCCTCCAAGAATAATCGACTAAACGAGCGAGCAAACGAGAATTGATTCACTTGAAAAAAAAAAATATTACATTATTTGAGAGTTTAAAATTAAAGTAAAAATATTATATTAAGTTCTTAAAATATTATTATTAAAGTTGAGAAGGTTGAATATATTTTTTAGGATTTTAAATACAAGTCTAAGGGCTTTAGAAATATTTGTAAAAAATTGATAAAGTTTGTGGAACCTTTTAAAATTTAATGGTAATTTTTTGTGACCTTTCCTGCTTGATTTTAAACCCCCAAATAACCTCCCATTGTTGCCCCATTTTTTCTTCTTGTGTAAACCCCCTCAATTCGCTGGCAAAGGTCCTTGATATTCCTCGGCAATGTGTCCGCTTCCTTGGGCTCGCCTCGAAATGCAGCCAACCAGCCGGCAATAAAAATATGATTGTATTTTCGCTTGAGTTGTTTTCATTTCTCGATGATGTCGAGAAGGACCACGACCACGACGAGGTCCTCTGTCTGCGGCTGAGTTCCCAGACCCAGACCCAGAGTTCTCCTGCCTCCTGTGTGTGTGTGTGTGAGTGTGTCCTGACCCCCAATGCATGGTTAAATCAGGCGAACGCCAGCGGTCGAGCATTGAACCGCTTGGCGTTGTTTTTCCAGCGCCGCCTTTTGTTTTGTTTTCCCCTCCCCCGCCCCGCTTTCCTCTTGATGCCTTCGTCCTTTGCCCATTTTTGAAATCAGAACGAAACTGAGGACGAACTCTCGCATATATTCGCTACATTACATTTCTCGTTGCCATTAATCGTGCATCTCAGGCAGGCAGGACGCCAGGACGCTCGAAAGCAACCACCCACAATTCCATTTCCATTGCCATTTCCATTTCCTCCCACTCGTATTT
Organism: Drosophila seguyi; assembly: GCA_008042675.1. Taxonomy (NCBI): domain Eukaryota; kingdom Metazoa; phylum Arthropoda; class Insecta; order Diptera; family Drosophilidae; genus Drosophila; species Drosophila seguyi. Next base: position 81,088 of record VNJU01004687.1, on the reverse strand, counting down.
ACTCGAGTGATGTAATTTTTGAATAGCTTAAGGCATTTCGAAATGTTCAGCAAGGCAAATCCTTTTTAAACGTCGATTTTCCGCCCTCATCCTGTTTGCGCTTGTGTGCGTACTTTGCATATACATGCTATATATGTGCATATATTCGCTATTATTGTTAATAATAATCATAAATTATGGTAGGTTTTTTATGTCTCATTTACGCTTATTCAACCCTGTTTTATATTCAGGCTTTGCAACACTGCTTAATTGGAAAATATTTAAAGCATATGCCTTAATATTTTCTACAAAAATCTTTCCTTTACAACTCTCTGTACTTATAGAAGTCACCCAAACTTCAAAGTCACATAGGTAAAGTTATAATTTCAAATATTTGTGTGCTAACCAACACTGGCACAAGTTGCATCCCCTCAAAAGCAGCCCAAAAACCAAAACAAGGAACAAAAGAAGAGACACGAGAAACAAAAAGAAAAAGAAAGTACAAAAAGTAGTAAAATAAAAATGAAGAAAACAAATTTGTAATGAAATTTTGTATGCTGACATTTCGAAAAATTGCTTTTTAACCTTTGTGCTGCGCCGTTGTGTAACCCCTTCGACCTCTTTCCCCTCGTCTTTTCCCCTTTTTCTAACTGCAGCCACTTCGTGTGTATGTCACTGACATGTTAGACGTGTATCTGTATCTCGACTCCACGCCACGGGTGGGCGCCACGACCCGGGCACGAGCCAGGACTCTGCCAGGATCCTTATACACTGTCCATAAAATATATATAGAAGAAGGGGAAGTTTCCTGATTAAGGGAAATTTTATGGAATAATTATTTAAGCTTTAAATTATATTTTATATTTCTTCAATTGTATCTAAAACCTTGCTTTTAAATATTAAATATTTGTAAAAGCTTTATACCTAACTATATGATTTATTTTTTACCTTGTATTAATTATATATTTTTTAGTTAAATTTATTAATTAAATATATTTCAGGACCTCATAATTTTTTTTCTCAGTTTACTTTCCCAAAGTTGTGTGTGTGTGTGTGTGTGCAGCTTGCGAAAATCTGTAAACCGAAAACTCTGTGACATGTTTTTAAGTTTCTCTCAGCCTGGCATGCAGATTATTATTAGGTTGTCCGTCCGCTTGTCCGCATGTCCGTGAGTCTGTCCGTTTGTTCATCTCTTACGCTGTCGCCTGCCAGGTGAGTCTCTGCAAAAGTTTGCCCATGTCCAGTGACAGCAGGTCGCCGAAATACGAGGGGAGGCGACCAAGGACTACAGACTTGGCGACTTTGGACTAAGGACTCCAGAGTCCACAGTTCAGAGTCCAGAGTCCAGAGTCCAGAGTCCCGGAGTCCCGAAGTCCCGAGTCCGAAGACTTGTGCCATAAGTTTTGTTCTAACAAACCAATTACTCGCACCAATTTCCGAAAACAGGCTGACTCGCCTTTAACCTCCATGGATGGATGCGGCATGATGGAAGAGTTCGACTTTGAGATATCCAAACAGAGAAGGGGGAGAGGGGGGAGAGTGGGGAGAGATGGAGAGATGAAGAAAGGGAAGAGAGAGAGGCAGAGGGAAAAGCAGACAGACAGCGACAGGAAAGCTGAAGAAAATACAAATACGACTTTGAGTTACTTTTTCATTATTTTGCCAAGGAGTTTGTCCTTTTTCGTGTGCGAGTGTGTGTGTGTGTGTGTGTGGCGCACTCCAGGACACCCCCATCACCCAAAGCATTCACCCCTCCTTTCTCTCAGTGTGTATATGTGTGTGTGTGTGTGTGCTGCAATGTTCAAAACATTGGCAGATGTCGCCGCACTAGCAAAAGTTACGAGAGCGGCAAGTGGAAAGTGGCACTGCTGAATAAGGGAGTGAGTGCACTTGGCACTCGCAGAAACGTAATTTTAAATATTCAAAAAAATTATTTTTTATATTAAAAAAAAATATTTTTAATATAATAAGAATAATTTTTAAATACTAAAAGCTAGTTCATGTATTAAAATATTATATATAACAAGAAAACCTAAGGAAATGCTTCAACATATAGAAAAAGGGTGGAAAAATTGCTGTTAGTCAACTAAAGCTTAAAAAATTATTTTTTTTAATGTCTAATAAAATATTTAAAATTATTTAATATTACATACATATTCTATAAATTTTATAAATAGCATTTCTAACATTTTATTATGTAATGCAAACACACAATTTGCAGAATTGTCTTGGAAAATAGTTTATTAAATATTTAACTTAGCTTTACGTAAAAAATTCCCTAGAAACCTCAAAAAGTTACATAAAATATTTTTTACAATTATTTAACCATATTTTTACACTTGTTAAAATAAAAACAAGTAATTTAATATTTTTCTAATCATAAAAATACCTGAAAAAATTATTTAAAAAATGTATAACCCAATCATTAGGTGGAAAATTGCACTTTAGCTCTTTTAAAAATATCTTAAAATTTTTTTTTAAAATTTCCTAATATATTTTAACTAATTTTAAAATTTTTTACTTTTTCTGATGAATTTTTTATATATTTTTCTCAGTGTTCTGGGGATGTTCTTCGAGTAGGTAGGGGTTAAAAAAAAAAGACAAGACATGCCAGCCAGCCAAGTCAGCCGTCGTCGAGTAAAAAAAAAAGAAAACAAAAAATAGGAACAAGAAAAAAATAAAAATAAAACGAGCACATACATATGAAAAAAAGTTACTACAAGTTTTCTTTTTTTTTTTTTCTTCTAATTTTCCTTGCTTTCTTTTTTTCTACCATTTCTCCATCTCTCTCTCTCTCTCTCTGGCCTTACCACATGTAAAAGGAGAGAAAACCGAAATTGTTTAAGTCAAAGGGAAGGATAAGGACAAGGGTAAGGTGTCCTTAAAGCAGCCACTAAGTGCTCTTAAAACCAACTCATCGGAAAGATCGGGGGAATGCTTTGAATGCCTTATCTTGAGAGGGGGAAGCGGTGAGTGCGTAATTCCTTTATTAGATATTGTCGAAGGAGGAAAAAAGAGCTATAACCGCAGAATGAGACAGTGAGAAATGTCTGAAAGGTGTAATTTAAATATGGGAAAGAGCTTTGAAAAATAGTACAAAGATGTACTATATATCTTTCAGCTAAAAAAATTATATTTAGTAAGGATCTGACTTGTGGGAATCCTTGAGGCTGCAAGACGTAAAGAAGCTTAAGTAAATGTAGGTTTTTTCAATATCTATCTATCTATATCAATATTTTAATATATTTATTTAATAATAAAACATATATAGGAGTTTCCCAAAGGATTCTAGGGAAGCCCCTCAAAAGTAGGCAAGGTATTCACTGGTAGGCTTTCCTTTTTCTTTTTCTTTACTTTTTTTCTGCTATAAAGGATCGCAAGTTTTGTGTTCTTAAGATGAACAACTTTTCGCCCTTGAAGTGAGCATATCTGACATGTGGCACGTTGCATGTTGTCCCTGTACGAGTGTGTGTGTGTGGAATGTGGGTGTCACCGCCTGCGGTTGTTCTTAGTCGGGATTAAGACGCTTTTCGCAGATGAAGCTTGGACTGGGGGCTGGAGGGGTACGGGGCCTGGCTAGTGCGACATAATCTTCTGCTTCCCCCCTCCCTTGGCCCCTTTCTGGCCGCTTAACTTTTTCCACTTGCATTTTGGCCCCGCTTACAGGATATTATGGCAGCAGCAAGGAAGCAGGAGCAGCAGCCCGCGCATGTTGTGTGCGCTGTAAAAAGTTTTTAATTTTTCTTTTCAAACATTTAACTAAAAGAGCAAGTGCAGACCCCCACACCCCCAGTCAAGTAGAAAAAATTAAAGAAAAAGAAACGACAATGAAATACCTGGTTAATGATTCAAACAAAAAGATAGCATACTTTTGAGGGAGATTTTTTCTAAAAATCTTTTATATTCAGTATATCTTAAGTTGTTTCTTGGCTTTATTAATTGTTTCTAAAATATCTTAAAGCCTTATATACCTTCTCTCTTTATATAAGTAATGGGTATAAAAGAAATGAAGGGAACCTAGGACCAAAAAGGGAGCAGATTCCCATTTTTTCCTTGGGCTGCGCTCCTCTGCCTTTGCCTTTTACCAGCTTCCTTCTATATATATACACACATATATATATATATATATAGAACTCATAACTTTGGCCTGGCAAAATATCATACGCATAAAACAACATACGATGCAATCTGCGCTTTTCCCTCAACCCCCCTACACTGCATTTTCCCCGCCCTGCCCATCAGCAACCATCATCTTCTGGCAGATTTTCCTGTTGGTTTATTTTTCTTTTAATGAAACAGTTGTTGCCTGGCGGCATTATGACGATTATTATTATTATGAGGCATGCAAAAGTTGCCGTTAAAGCATCGTGTAAAATAATATTTAGATGGCAAGTTTTTCAAACCCTTCCCTTCCCGATTTTCCGCCTTCGGCGCAGCTTAATTAAATTTTACCAGCAAGCCCAAAATCCAAAAGACCGAAGACCATCAAATGAAGAGTTGGTGGTCTCTTCAATCGTAGATGTTGCACCACAAAATTCCCCGGAAATCTCCGGGAAAAGCTTGAGGAAAATCTCGGTAAAATCTCTTAAATTAATTGAGTCCGTTGGAGAGAAGAGAGAGAGCCTTTAGTTCCGGGTTTCAGGGATTGCCCCAGCCCCCCTCCCCTTTCACCTGGCCGTTGAAGAAGCCCTGGAAAATTCTTCAGCTTGCAACTCAGTTGACGAAATTAATTTTCCTTTGTTGAGGTCGGATTCTCATTGTGCCGAGTGCCATGAAATTCAGCCACAGTCCAGATTTGTATGCACTATGTACTGATTTTGATGTGGAAGCCAGCCAGTCAGCCAGTCATCCTTTGCTGGCAAAAATTTCAATTGAGCAGGAGAGGTCCTTTTGGCCCTCGAGCAGATTTACACCCCACATAGAGCCACACAGAGAGAGAGAGAGGTCGAGTGAGTGTACGAGGCCCTCGACATTTTTACACAGAACTTGAATGGCTTCTGCATTGAGCGGAAAATTACAGGAATATTTTGGAGCACTTAAGGATGCAACTGAAAATGAATATAGTGCTCAGCCATATTTGTGGTAAATTTACTCACTAAACGGTTTACAAATTAAATCAAGAAATCAAGAAATGAATTACATTTCTTTGTAATTTACAAAGAGAAATCTTGCAAGGGAAAACTTGAAAAGGTTGACAGCATTTTGTAAGAAGTTTTCAAAAGCTTGCAGATTTTTTTTATTATTAATTTTATTTTTTAAACAGTTTTCTAATTAAAGAAGTCACTCAATTGATTATATTTGCTTAAGGAAACCTAGATTTCATAGAATAATATAATTTACAAAAAGAAATCTGCAAAGAAAACTCTTGAATAAATATAAAAAGTCATCAAAGAAATGTGCTAAAGTTTCGAGATTTTTTATAAAACTTTTTCTTATCAAGAAATTAATTTTTTTAATCCTAACTAGATTTTTAAAGAACAAACCCTTTAAGAAAACCTTGGAAAAAATTACAAATACTTTTTAAGAATTTTGATATAGTTTAGAAATTGTTCCCCTACTTTTCCAGTGCACTGTCCGTCCCAAACTAATTGGCTTTCGATTCGGGCGTAATTTTTAAATAACCAAAAATGGGAAAACCTTAGGAAGGCCTCAACAAATTACCAGGCAAGAATAAAGGGATCTCTCTCTCTCTCTATCTGGACGGGTATATGCCGGCATAATCATAATAGGGACCAAAGTCGGACCGGACCTGGGTCGGAAAAGTCCGTCTGGTGCGATAAGGAGCAAGTCCTTTTGTGCTCGCACTTTTGACAAACTACTACTCGGGCTCGTCAGAGAGGCAAACAGGATGCGGATGCGGATGTGAATCCGGATGCTGATGCGGGCTTCGTTCTGGCGTGGCAGAAACAGAAGGTGGAGCAGGAGCGGGAGCAGGAGCAGGAGCTGAAGCCGGAGCCACACTGTCACCGGCAGAAGTCGGTGCTCTAAAACAATTTGCCATTAACATTAATGACAGCAATCGGTGGGTGTATCACTTCTCCCCACTTCTTCGCCCAGATCCCCTGGCCAAACAAGCGCCCGGTGTACGTACGGTACGTACGGCCTTTATGATGACGTTACTCCTCCTCCTCCGACGGACATGAATCTGTAATGGAATTCAATAAAAGCTGAGAGTGCAGAAACCGTTTGACACGGAATTCAATCGACCAGGCCAACCCCCCTCGGGGGCTTCGGCGGGGGGCTCGGGGTATGGGCTTTTCCTGGCGAGGACGAAACTCATCAGCCGGACGCTTGTCGGGCTCATTTGTTAATTTTCTGCAATATCGGCGAGTGGCCATGGCCATGGCCCCTGCAGCCTGCTGTGAGTCCTGCTGAATCCTCGGGACCTCGTCGGCCCGTCGTCCCATCACATTTAACATGTGGCAATATTTATTGCCATGTGACGGAGCGACCGACTCTGAGGTCCATAAGCTAGGGGATGGCTTTTGTTTTTTTTTGTGGATGCAAATTAAGATATTTATCGATTGGTTCGATAGGAAATGTAGATATATTCACCTTATTAATTTATTGGTATAAAATTATTATTTTTATAGGAGCTTAATTAACTTATCGATAATTATTGATATTTGTGAAGTTGATCTATTAATTTATCGATAAATGTTGATATTTATATAAGGTATTTTATTTTTGTTGTTGTTTTTGATAATGATTGTTATTTAAATAATACATAATAATATCCCCTATTAATAAAAAGTATTTCAGTCACTTATCAATGATTTATATAATCGATAAATCTCAATTTATAGTTTTAATATTAATTATTAAGTGGAAAACCGTTACAATATTTCTTTTTAAAATATTTATAGTGCTAATTTAGTTGTTAATAGTGTTGTTATCATGTTTATATAATTACTTATCGATATTCTAATATCGAGATAATCGATAAATTACAATATATTGATTTTATAATATTTATTTTGCCAAGTTTTTTACAATATTTCTCTTTAAACATATTTTAAATGCAAATTAAATTTACAAATTTAATAATAAATATTCTAATATCGAAGTAATCGATGAGTGAACATTTGTTGATTTAATCCTTATGTAAGACTTAATTATAATTAATAATACTTTAAAAAAATTCCTTTTTATTTTTTTGATCGAATTGTTAAGTTAATTGTAGTACTCCAATAGTTTCCTATCGATATATCCGCACCATGGGGATATAATACGTGGATTCCCCCGTTCGACTAATGACCCTTCCCCCCGGATCGTCTTTTGCGAGACATTAGCCTTGACGAATCCAATTCCCCATTGAAATTGCAGCAAATGAGAATTGAATTGCAGCGTCGGGGCACCGTTCGCGGATGTGGCGTCACTCTCCATCTCCTCTGCCGCTCCTCTCCTGCTAATTTCCATGCCCCTAATTTTGCAGCTCAGCCCAAATGCGATTATCGATCCAAGTCGTGGCACCACATGGAGAGATGCTCCCCGCAGACGGAGCTATGACGGATTGTCCAAGTTATTTGCCTGTTTGCTGCCAATTGCCAATTGGCAATCGAACGCTGGCCGAAACGCTGTGGGATTAACCCGGGTGCGAATGGAGCGACGCCTGCGGTGGTTGACACAAACGACATTTTGGGGGAAACAGGGGGTTAACAGGGGGGGAGGGATCACCTGGGGTTAATGCGAATAGCTCTGACGAAAGTCAGTTCGTAGTTTGAACTGAATTTCCCAAGAGGTTTTACTTAGAAATGTTTTTTTTTTTGTATTCATAAAATTCCTGTTTTTTTTAAGGCTTAACCTGTGGTTAAATTTGGTTAACAGAGGGTTAAGACTCGGTTACAGTCATCTAAGTAAGTTAAGCTAAGGTTTAGCTATTTCTTAGAAGGGTTTTTTATTTTAATTCATTTGTTTTTCATTCCATAAAAATACCCAATTATTTTTTTTAACCTCTGGTTAAATTTTATTTACAAGATAAGTTCTTCTGAAGGTTCAGTCAAAGTCATATACGTTATATCAGCTGATTTTCAGTTATTTCTAAGAAGAATTTTACAGTTAAATTTATTTGATTTTTATTCCAAAAATATTCTTAATTTAAACCTAACCTCATGTTAAATTTGGTTTACAGGAGGTAGTAGGAGGAGAAATTGGATGTTCTATTGTCATTGAAACAGTTTTAGCTGATTTTTGGCTTATTCTTAAAATACTTTCTTATTTTAATGCATTTATTTAATAAATATACCTAAACAATTTATCAAACTTGTTTTTTTTTTCTCATTTTTACATTGTCTTTTTTCCTTAACCTCTGGTTAAATTTTGGCTTGATAAAAGGCAGAACTGGAAGCTCTGTACACCATTTAAGTTTGTTAAGTTGATTTGTATATATTTCCTAGAAAGGTTTCTTGTTAAATGTATTAAAATTTCTATTCAAAAAATAAATCGTATTAATTTCTTTAACCTCTGGTTAAATTTGGTTAGTAAAGCTAAATAATAGGTGGTCCATGAGGATCGTTTTAAGTCATCAAAACCTTCTTAGCAAATCTATAATTATTTTTTAGAAAGCTTTTACAAACATAAGGGATTATCCTTCTACTCTTAAAAATAAATAAGAACAATTCCCTTAACCTCTGGTTAAATAATATTTCACTCTTACGAGCAGGGCATTCCCCCGTCGTCTTGTATCGGACTCAATAACACTGTGACACTTCCATCTCGCCGGCCGACTTCATTTTTAACGGTCAAATTGTCTCACAACTTGCTTTTATTGCATTTGCCCGGGAAGAAGAAAGCCATCCGATGCCATTTCATCCGATCCGATCCCAGCCAGGCCCCCAAACCGGATGTCGTTTCCAATAAACGGCCATCGGAACGGGGCGTTAAGCTGCACACACTCTACATATATGTATCGGAGGAGTATATCTCTGTATATTACACACATATGCAGCATATGTGGGTGGTGGCCCAGTGCTGCCTGCCACTTTAATTAATTTCTTTAAGTTCATTAACGTTTGACTTGTCGGTGGAATAAGGGAGGAGCAGAGCGAGAGGATGAGGAGCAGGAGCAGAAGCAGGAGCAGGAGCAGGAGCAGGACGAGGACCATGTCCAGGCAGAACCATGACAGGACAGGGAATGGGCGGCGTTATTGGTAGAAGGGCACTTTGCCACTTTGATGACATTGTTGGCCATTTCTCGATTGGCGACTGTCACTCGGTTTATGCTTTTATCACACACTGGCTGGCATATAGCCTTCATGGAGGTTTTTAGGGTTCACTGGTATTTCATTTAACTGACAGTATTTATAAGAGTTAGTCCAGGTTCTTGTGTTCATTTTCAAACAGAAAGATTAAGTTATTAACTCAAGTGAAAAAAAAGGGAAACTAAAAAAATTGGCTTAAAGTTTGAGAAAGTGATTACATTGTAAGTAAAATAAAAAAATTAATAGGTCTAATAAAAGATATATAAAAACTAAAAAAAAAAAAATTACAAATTCATTGTGCAAAGGTTTTCAAATTGTAAATTAAAAATCAAATGGAAGACAGTTTTTAGTTGGTGGAACGACGCCTGTTCAGTTTGGGAGCAGAGACTTTCTGGATTTTTTCAATATCTTGTTCTTCATTATTTTCATTATCTCTATTAACTCCATTAAATCCATTATCTTCATTGACTTGATTGACTTCATTATCATCAATATATTCATTTTCTGGGACATCATCAATGTAATCATTTCCCTGGACATCATCAATGTATTCATTTCCGTCGGCATCATCAATGTATTCATTTTCTTCTACATCATCAAAGTATTCATTTTCTTGGGCATCATCAAGATATTCATTTTCCTCGCCATCATCAATGTATTCATTTTCAACGGCCACATCAATATTTTCCACATCTTGGACTTCTGCATTTTCATAAACTTCAACCTGAGATGGTTCATCATCCTCCTCATCGGAATCACCGTGAACCCAAGCGCTATTCATTATATCCTTGATCTGGGGCCGAGCCCATGGTTCCCTCCGCAGACACCAGCGCACCAAATTGCGGAACGGCGGGCTGGCATTGCGCCACTTCTCGGATGTCTGATTGAAGGATCCCTGCCTAATGAGTTCCTTAAGATGAGCCTGGGTCTCCGGCGAGAGGTCCACATCGTTTGCATTCTGGCGATAAGGAGGATGTCCCACCATCATACAGTAAAGCGTGGCACCCAGCCCGTATATATCAACCGCAGGGCTATATATGGCATATCCATCGGTGGTTAATAACTCGGGCGGTGCATAATCGAGAGTATATCTGGCCCTATCCGGCCATTGCCGGAAGTCGCTGTTGTAGCTATAAAGGGGGAGAGAGAGTGTCGAAAGTATACTATATGCAGTGGACATCATCATCTTACCAGGCATTGCCAAATTCCACCAGCTTGATTTCCAATTCCTCTTGGTTCTGGATCACCAAATTCTCCGGCCTCAGATCGCCGTGAATACAGTGCTTGCGATGCAAGTGCCGGACGGCCATGACCAGCTGCCAGAAGACTTCGCGGCTGATTCGCTCGTCTATAATATTGTTCCGAATGCACCAGCTCAGGTTCAAGCCCCCCGCATACTCCGTAATGATCCAGATCTCGGTTTTATCCCGATAAACGTTAATGAAATTGATGATGTTGGTGTGGCAACACGACATTAAGACGTCCACCTCAGCGCCACGATATACGGACAAGTGTTTGATCTTGGCCATGGCATTGCCCTCCACTACGAAGTAGATGCCGCAGACACCCCTCTCCACCCGTCTGCCCAGCGTCAGATGATGCGGTCGTGGGGATATGTTCTGCAGGGAATAAAGTTCGATGATTACCTTGAAGAGGGAACACTCTGACGGAACTCACCTCTACTTCCGGATTGCGGTACACTATGGTCTCGTCCCCTCGCTGACGCGCAAACTCTAGAAACTGTGGTGCCGTATAGTTGAAGCCACTGTAAAGCCGCAGGCCTCTGGGCGGAGCCTCGCACGGGGGCAACACCCGCGACTGAGAGGTGAACTCGGAGTCAAAGTGCCGGACATCGGCGGCGGTGTCGAGGGGCGGCAGAAAGGGCATACGGTGTGTCCTCTCACTCAGCGCCGACCAGTTGATGTCCGCGAAGAAGGGATGCTCCCGAATCCCACTGGCGCCCAGCCGCCTGCTCGGATCTTTCTCCAGCAGCCTCCGCACCAAGTCCGCGGCATTGGGGCTGAACGTCGAGGGAATCTGCAGTTCCTCGTGGAGTACGCTCCGCTCTATCTCAGCCTGCTGCAGGTGCCTGGGTAAATTTGGTTTGGCAAAGGGACTGATTCCGGTGAGCAGCTCAATGCTGAGCACACCCAACGACCACCAGTCAACGGGCTTGCCGTAGCCGGCGATCGTCATCCGTATCACCTCCGGTGCCATGTACTCCAGGGTGCCGCAGAAGTTGTGAGCACGGAACTGGTGCTCCTCGGTCAGGATGGTGGCCAGCCCGAAGTCGGTCAGCACAATGTGACCCTCGCTGTCGATGAGAATGTTCTCCAGCTTGAGGTCACGATAGAGAATGTTGTGTTCGTGCAACTGCAACAGGGCCACAACCACCTCGGCAATGTACAGGCACACATCCTGCTCCGGCAAGGATCTAGAGTTTAGGACGTGTGAGTACAGCTCGCCGCCCTGGACAAAGTCTGGAAAATGTCGAGAGAGAAATTAGTAAGGAGTTTAGTTTGTGACATCCGACTTACTCATCACCAGATAGAGATAACGTCTGGTCTGGAAGGCATACTGAAGAGACACCACGAACGGTGTTCCCTGGATAGCTTCCAAAATCTGGCGCTCACTCTTCACCAGCTTGGCCGTCTCCAAGGTGCGAATGGAGCGCATCTTGGGGATCACCTTCATGGCGTACACCTGCCCGGCATCGAAACCGTACAACTTGCGGACCACAAACACCTTTCCGTACGCCCCGATGCCGATGACCCGCAGGATCTTAAAGTCTCTGGCATCGGCGGTGAGCTCCTTGCTCAGCCTGACGAGGGGTTGCAGGTCGGTGACACGTTCTAGGTCGCGGCGGTTGCCCCTAGCTCTCAAATCGAGGCGATAGCTGGCTGTCCCGCCGCCCTCACGCTGATCCTGCTCTTCGTCAGGGTCCGACTGCTCCTGCCCTCCGTCCTCCGAGTCGGATATAAATCTGTCGGACTCGTTGTCCAGCTGGTCCTCTCGGTCTGCGCCTTCGCTACAGCTGTAGTTTTCGCCTGAGCGTGGAGAGGGTTCATTGGAGCCGATCTCACGCTGCTCTTCCTCAACCAGACTTTGGTATTGCCCTTGCTCTGGGCTCTCGGTCTCCAGGACTTGCTCCTCGGAGCCATATTGATCCTGCAATGGTGACGATGGCATATCCTGATCCTGCTCCGGGTTACCTTGCTCCTCATCCTCATCGTCCGAAAAGGGCGGCATTGAATCGATGTCATCGGGCTCCATCTGATTTGCATCCTCGTCTATAACCAGCTGGCCTTCAACAGGGTCGCTGTTGGAGCTCCCAGATCTCGGTTGATCGAGGCCCAGGGTGTCCACCGAATCATCATAATTGCGATCCTGCGAGGACAAAGCCGACTCAGTCGATGGTGACGGTAGCAGATACTGGAGCTGAGCCTCATTCTCGGTTGGATTGTAAACCATACCAAGCTCTTCATCCTGATTGTCCGAATCTGAAGAGATCTCCACCACATCGAGTGGCTCAGTATCATAAGCATTGGGCTGCACCTGCTGTTCGGAATTAGTAGCTTTTCCGAAACTAAATGAGGAAGTGGAAGCGCGGATTTCCCCTTCGGTAGGGTCCACCTTGGGCTTCTTCTCAGCCGAAAGCGGTGTGGTTGGGCTCGCCCTGCTTCGCTTATTGTCATTTTCTCCGTCGCCCACTACCGAAACTTCTTTGTTAGCACTCATTTTAAATAATAATAAAATTCAGTTCAAGTAAAATAAAACCTGCAAATAATAGAAATATATTTATTAAGAAATTTTTAAATTATATGTGTGATAAAAAATATTACTTTGCTTTTTCTGGGAAAATGTCGATAAAGAATTTTATATTTATTATTGATTATTATAGAGTTCTTGAGCTATAAGTGTGATAAATATATAATGTTAGTTTGCCTTTTCTCGGAATTTGTGCATATTAAAAATTTAAGGTTATTAGAGCAGCTCTGGAATTTTTCACAAAATGGCGAAAGTTTGTTTTTTGCTTTTGCTTTTAACTCGATGTTTGCCATTTGGTGCATACTTTGTTGACATTTCATAATTCTCGGCGTCTTTATCAGTTACGCTTTGTTTTGTCGGCCATTTTCTGTTAGGCGTATGCATACACACACACACAGACACATCCATGAGCACAAAAGCACACAAAATGTGAAGCCGTGCGCATGCGCGCCTGTTTTTTGTTCGCCAGCAAAATGTGCGCCTAAGTTTTACTTCTCTTTGCCACTTTTCCGATTTCCTCTTCTTTCAGGTTATTTATTTTCCTTCACATTCTCATATTTTCCATTTTATTATCCACAAATTCACGTTTTTGTAACGCTTTGCCTTTGCTCTAACACACCTGCAAACGAAGCCGAGGCGCATGCGTCTCACTCTTACATTTTCGCTGCGGAATCTTCTGGAATTTCAAGCTCTTTACATTCGCACACAGGTATTCCCTTGAACCGGGTACATCTCCGGTATATATTCAAACAATATGCTTTATATTTCTCACACAATCTGCTATTTTTCCGCATAATTCCCGCAACTTACACCAACGCAAAGTGCGCCGGCGCGCAGGTCTTGAACTCTGCGGCTCCTGCTTCGCTCTCTCTCTCACACTTATTGGAATCAGTAACGGCCTGATATAGGACTCACCTGGTTATAGTTTTTCACTTGCAGTTGCTATTTGAACTATTTTATTTTTGATTTTACTCCACAGAAAAAGGTTACGACCGAACTTCACTGAACACCAAACAGAAAAGAAAATTCCCGGAACTTTGTCGAAAGAACGAAAAGGACAGTGTTGGAAAGGGTACCGCAGAAAAAGAGTTATGCAGGGAAGTATCGCCAGCTTAGCTTTTTTTCTGGAGGTGAAAAAATATCGATTCAATTTTTGAATTAATTGTATAACAGTTAAAATAAGAATACTAAAACAAAACATTCTATAAAATATATATGGTAATATATGATATATATGGTAATATATGGTATATTAATTCGGTTTTTGAATTAATTAAAAAGCTCAGAATGCCAAAGAATTATATATATGAGTATATGCATTTTTCCCTGCATATTAAAAGTATGAAATATTACAGACTAAAAAGCTGTACTCTTCTTTAAGGTCTCTCCTAGTTTCTTAAATGCTGTTCAGAACCCATTAATTGTGTTTGTCCTCGGCCTAGTGGCCATATGGACATTTAAGATTGTGGCGGGCTCGGAAAAGCTTGTTTTTCCTTTGGAATATTTTCCCAGCTTTCAATTGAGGAGGTGAACCCTTTGAGCCAGTTGGCGGAGGTGCTTAAACCGTTCGCGCGTTCCAATTCATTTTTCAAAGCTAACCCCCAGCCAAGCGTGGATGTTTTTGCCCCAACGTTCATTTTTTGGCAGCTCATGAATATTCATGGACATGAGCGGGCCAAAGGACCAAAGGAATGCCACCACCAGCGCCACCTCGGCTATCTGACACAGTCAGCACTCTGGGCAGGAGTGGGACATAACGGCTTGCCTTGAGGTCAAAGTTCACACGAGGGAAAACACGAGAGAAAGAAACACTCTCCGAATTGTTTATAATTCTCCAAGAAACCATAGCCTTATGTATCTTTTATGAATGCAGCATTTTAATGAGCGTTGAAAAACTGCTATTGCTTAGCATTAAATAATTATTACAACTATAATTTTTGTGGAGTGTAAAAATGAAACGATATTCTTGGTTAGTGCAGAGCAGAGGAAGAGGGTTCATTGGAACTGGAAAGTGCTGTTCAGGGCGAGGGCGTGATCTGTGTATATAGCTTATGGTGTAGTCTTATATAGTGGGTGTGTGTGGGTGTGCGAAATATCCATATTACTCTCCTTCGGGCTTGGCAAAGCGCTTGGTCCAGTAACGAGCGATACGGTCGTGCTCAACGCGATTGTTCTTGTACATATCGGCAATGTAGCCATCGAGGGGATCATCTGGATTGCATTCGGCCATCAGCAGATAAATCGAGAGTAGAACCTGTAGAATTTGAAATTATTAAAAATATAAAATTAATTATTAAAATCCCAACTCACCTTGGACACTGTGATTATGGGCGACCAGCGCTCTCCCAGCACATCCAGGCAAATGGCGCCGCATCTGTCCACGTTGCAGTGATAGATACGCGTGACGAAACGGATCAGCGGCGGCTTGAAGGGATACGAGGCCGGGAAGCGTACGTCCAGGCGGAAGTGTCCGCCCTCGTAGACACTGCCGGCCGGGCCATTCACAATGGCCACCCAATGATACAGATCCTCGGCCTTGATGGCCACGCAGCAATAGGGCGGCGGATGGGCACGAATCTCGTCCAGTTCGTGCTTGAGGCGACGCACATTGCAAAGGGATGTGTCGGTGCAGTTACCGGATCTGAGAGGGCGCCTAACGCCGCCACTGACACCACTTATGCCGGCCACATTATCGTCCAAGGTGACGATCGTAGGCATTATATCATCTGTGGTGGCCTCCATACCCATACCCATACCCATTTCCATCTCCATATCGATATCGATGTCGTTGGCGGCGTCTTCCGGCATCGGAGTGAACTGGTGGGCTGGTGGATTCTCCTCGGACATGTTTGGCGTTTGGTTTTGCTATAAAATAAAAGCGATAATTTGGTTTTCTTTTTTATCGCTGTCCGACTGCTTTTTGGGGTAATTTTGTAATGAATTTTGAACGTTGGCCAAACCAGCAAAGCCCTTGGAGTCCGGAATACTGCAACGAAGCCTACTTCGGAGGCAGAAAGGAAGGGTAATAAGAGAAAAGCAAAGCCAACTAGGAATTTATTTGAATTGTTTGAATATCAGTTGGGAATATCGATAGATCTATCGATAAGAGAAGCCAGCGGCGTTGCCACCTAACCGGAAAAGTACAGTCCGGTGCAAAAATATTTAAAAGTATTTAAACTGGTTTTATTATGAATTTTCTAACAAATTCTGACTTAAATTTAAAACTATTTTTAATAATTGAACCCTTTTAAAATACTGTACTGTATATAGCTTTTTATTGCCAACAAATTAACGTTGCTAAAGCTGCCAGAAGATATATTTTCCAGCTTATTTTTAGCATTCCTTTGCCTTAAATCGAGTTGACTTCTTTTGGTTGCTTCTTTTGCATTTTATTTACTGGTTTATTTTGTGTTCCTTTTTTAAGGAAAATTAGGAAAGTGAGGGAGCAGGACAGGATGGTGTGGCCAGGACCAAAACGGAAGGAGCAAAGGCAGCAAGGGAGACCAAGGAAGGGCGCATAGATCTAAGGAAAGCGACACTCAATTTGCGAAATGCAATAAATTGAATGAAAAGTGTGAAAATGAAGAGGAGTCATCAGCATCGGCGACAAAACACTAACGACCAAACACAGAGAGGGAGAGAGAGAGAGAGAGGAGACAGAGAAAGAAAGATAGGGATAGAGCAAACGCTAAGAAAGCCAGAAAATGTAAATGAAAATTCAGGAAAATTTAATAATAAAAACATCAGCATAAAGTGAAACGCATAAAATCCAATGAAATGTAAAAGGCGCTCGCTGGACTTTCTTCATGTTGTGTCCTGGTTCGTTGTCCTGCTCGCTAAGCACTTAAAAAAAAAATACTTTTAATTCATAAAACCATTTAAAATTTACGTATGCAATTTTTCTGTAAAGATTATTTTATTTAGAAGCTAAATATATATTTTTTGTAGCAGTCAAAATAAATTTCTTTAAAAATATAATATGAAAACGGTTTGAAAACATTTAAAAGGGCGCCAAAAAAAAGGAGGCAACACATTCCAGGACTATCGCCTCGGCTTATAGCTTCCTTTTGCAGGACCTTAAAATTAGTTCGGATTATATTCCGAGTGTAGGCCGCCTTCCAAGGATGTGTGTGCGGGAAATAGCGTCGGGTAATCACATTTCTCTGGTATCTGGTATCTGTTCTAGCACGGCAGTGTCCTGCAGCCGGCAGGATATGCTCAATTGAACATGTTGATTGCTGACAGCGCTTCGTCCTCCTGACCTCCACCCCTCCCGATCCCTTGGCAAATGAGGAGTCAATTGAAAATCAAGTTAGAGCCGGCTTTAATGGAATTAGTTCTACATGGCAGCGAGGCATCTGCGAGATGCAAAGCGAGGCGAGCAGCAGCTCAAAGGATGTGTGTGTCGGGGCATTATAATACTATATATATGTATGTATATATATATACAGCCCCGGAAGTCCCACTTACTTGCCCCTTACTTACGACGAGTGCTGTTTTGTGGGGCACAAACACACACTTGCACATTTAAATGGAGCTCGATTGGAGCGTTGAAAAGCGTGTAAATGAAGTTAGAGACGAGAGCAGGGCAGGCCACACCTGTGTTTTTAGCTAGTACACACCCTGAGAGATACCCTGGAAAATATAACAAGAGGGGATTGATGGGGTGACTTAGTAAGAAGGGGATTTAAAGTTGGCATTATGTTATTAAATAATTTAGAAGAGACTTAGCTGCCTTACAAATTTTTTATATTAAGTTTTTATTCCTTGAAATAAAAGGCAATTTATAAAAAGTGCTTCAGAATTAACTAAAGCTTGTGGAAAATTTCTTTAGTAACCAAATTTAATGTATTTTTGCTTTGTTTAACGTTTAAAATTTGTTAGCTTTATTTTGCTAACAGTTAAAGGTTTAAAAAGTTTTCAAAACCCTAGAAAACGTTTATAAATCTCTTTGAAAAATGTCTAAAAGTATGCAATGATATTTGTTGTTCACAAAATTCTTCTGCTTAACATGTATCATTTTTATAGCATAGTTTTAAGCTGGCTTCTAAAGTGATTTTAATAAAATATAAAATATATCTGCTTACAATTATTTCATGGGATAAATATTATTTATTTCAATTGCTTAAACTACACAAAAAAACAAATTAAGGTTAATTTATAATTTTTCCCTAAGCAAATCCATGATTTTTCCCCCTCTTAAATGGCATTAGCTAAGCTCTCACGGAGAACTCGTTTACCTTGAGCCTCGAATTACAATGCCATCTTGTGGAGGACATGCAGCCCGAGGATAACTGCTGTGCTGATAGCGCCAAGGACTCGCCAGAAATGATTGAATGAGTGCTGGCTTGAATGCTTGGGCGAACTGGTGCATGAATCAATGAATGACTGAGTGCACGAAGGGCAATGGCAATGGCTATAAAGTGTGGCATTGGCTCTGGCACTGGCGGTCTGCGGTGGTCTGCGGGTGGGGCAAAACTGTAAAACGGAAAACTGAAAACGGAAAACTGCAAAACTGATGGGGTTTTTCCCGGTTTTTCCCTGCGACAGCTGATGGGTTATTGGACGCTTGCGGTAGTTGTGCCTGGTGCCGGGTAACTGCCTTTGTAGCTTAATTGAATTTAAGTGCGACGCACAATATGCAATATTGCAAAATGAATCATCGCACATCGTACACATGTATTCACTCCGCTCACAATTTTCCCTACACACACACACACACACACACACAGCTCTGCCATAGCTTTTTCCCCCGGTTTTTGCCGCCAGTTTTTCCCCGTTTCCCCCGTTCTCCCCAGCTCCAACACTGCCTCTGCAAAGTGCATTTGACTTTGTTGCACGATTTGTCGCCGTACTTGAAGCCACTTGCCAAAACGTCAGTGTCAAAGGAGCCGAAAGCCGAGTACTTGGCAAACTTTGTTAGTTGCGACTAAAATAGTTTTATTAACGGCCAACGCTTCACTTTGCAAAACAGAAATATATATACAATATTCAAATGAAGTATAGGGTGCATATAGAGTATGGCATTTAATTTAATCCGGAAAGGAGTTAACACCAGAAGAGGGGGGTTTTTTATTGGATTTAGGGTGTTTTTTGATAAGGTAACAATATTTATTTTATCAGATAAAATGCTTGGAAAAAAGCTTCGAATGGAAGCCAAATATTTAAACAATTTATAAAATATTTTTAAATTTATTTGGGAATAAATTTCAATCTATTTGGTAACTTTTCTTAGGTCAAGATATATTTAATTTTTTAACTAAACAAAACAATCGATTTTCGTAATTAAAAATAAATATAATTTGAATTACTAATTTTATATTACCCTGCAATTATTGCTCAAAGATTTTTTTATTTATTAAATCCTTAAGCTATTTCAATATTATTATTCAAAGTTAAGTAAAAGAAGAAAGGAAGCTATCCTCGGCATGCCGAAGGGTATTATATGCTTCATAATGTTGGCTTAAAAATCGCAAACTTCTTCAATAGTTTTTTGATCAAAGCTTGGCTGAAACTGAACCGATTTCAGTTTGGTTTGGTTTTTTCTTCTTGGTTTTTCAGGGAGATATTTTCTGCATTCAAATCTTAATATCTATTTTTTTGTCAATTTTTTTCACAATTTTGACGATGTAACCCCTAGCATATTTTTGAAAAAATGGGTCACACTTTTGGCTGAAAAATTTCTATGGTTTTTTGATCATAGCTTGGCTTAAACTCAACCGATTTCAGTGTAGTTTGGTTTTTTCTTCTTGGTTTTTCAAGGAGAAATTTTCTGCATTCATCTTAATATCTAATTTTTTGTCAATTTTTTTCACAATTTTGACGATGTAACCCCTTGTATATTTTTGAAAAAATGGGTCACACTTTTTGGCTGAAAAATCTCTATGGTTTTTTGATCATAACTTGGCTAAAACTCAACCGATTTCAGTGTGGTTTGGTTTTTTCTTCTTGGTTTTTCAAGGAGAAATTTTCTGCATTCAAATCTTAATATCTAATTTTTTGTCAATTTTTTTCACAATTTTGACGATGTAACCCCTTGCATATTTTTGAAAAAATGGGTCATACTTTTGGCTGAAAAATTTCTATGGTTTTTTGATCATAGCTTGGCTTAAACTCAACCGATTTCAGTTTGGTTTGGTTTTTTCTTCTTGGTTTTTCAAGGAGAAATTTTCTGCATTCAAAACTCAATATTAAATTTTTCGTCAATTTTTTTTACAATTTTTACCATTTTTTTCGAAAATGGGTCACATTTTTTTTTTTGCCCGGAGAGGTCCAGATCGATTCGCCTTTTAATGCTGATCAAGAATATATATGGTTTATGGGGTAGGAAATGTCTCCTTTACTTACAATAACTCGCTCAAAAGACAATTTCCCGCTATTAAAGGTGTAAAAACGGTACAGACATAGTTAATATATGACAAAAATTTTTAAAAATAATTAAATCAAAAAATAATAATAAAATAAATAAATAATATTCAAAAAAACAAAAAATCAGAATTATATGACAAAAACAAAGTCTATCATCTGACTAGCGGCATTACTATTAATTTATAATTGTCCTTTACGGACCATTGCAATAAAAAATAAATTTAAAAAACAAAAATTAATAAATAAATATAGTTTATTCGATTACGGAAAGTGAGGTAAAGGTAAGGTAATTTAAATAAAATATATGTGTGATTCTTTAGGTTGTTCAAGAACACCTAAAGTTAATGAAAATGTCTCCTTTAAAGCTACCAAAGTTTTTCCAAAAAACTAACCAATTTAAAAGGGAATTTTTTCAACGTTTTTGTTTAAATTTATTTAAAATAATATATATATAAACAATTTATGTTGTAATTGCTTGCCATGTTTTTGGACCCACTGAGTTGGGGTGGGCTTTTGGGTGCTGCGAGTTCGCTGAATGAATGCACTCGTGTGGCACTCACTTGGGCCTGCCAAGTGCTGGTGCTCAACTTTGGAGCATCGTTAAATGTCGCTTTAAAAAGTTGCTGGCCCCCATGGCCACGCCCCCTCCCTGGTATGCCCGATTTTTCAGCCATTTCTGCCAGCCTTTTCCACCATTTTCCCCTTCCCAGACTTTTCCTTCATTCTTCTCACCGTTTTCCACCGCACTCTTTTCTCACCGAACCAGTCACAGCACATAAACAAACAGTGCCAAACAAACAACTCCGATGTACGGTTCCACCTTGCCCCCCTTCAGCACCCCTTCCCCCTTTGCAAATAAAAAGCACTGAGCGAAAATCGATGTGCATAAAAGAGTAGCCAACAAGTGAACAAAACAAAACAAAACAAGCCAACAAGAAAAAAATAAAACAAATATATATAAAAAAATACTGATGGAAAAAAAGCGAAAAAAGGAGGGCGGTATGAGGTGGCAGGAAACTTGGACCAGTCCACATTAGGGCAGGACCCTAAAACTCCCCCTTTTTCAGGAGGAAAAAAAGTAACGAAACAGAAGAAAAATGTCACACGGCTGAAAATGGGGAAATTTTGGGTTTTAAGTCGACCAAAGGATATCCATTCTTACATTTATTTAATTAATATTTTTTTGTATTTTTTGTGAATATTTTTAGCGTGGAAAATAAGAAAATTGCTTTTAAATTAAAAGGATATATGTTGAAAATTACTGTTGTGATTAATATAATATTATTCATATTTTGGGACTATTATTTTAATTAATATCTATCTATTATTTTATTTTTTTCTAATCTCCTTGTTTTTTGATTATTTTATATTTATTTTAGGTCTCTTAAGAACGCTTTAAGAATAATATTAAGCACTCCAGCTTTCTTTTGTTGTATCTTTCAAGCCTTGCCTGCATTGTACAAGCAATAGAGAGAGCGAACCAGAGAGAGAGAAAGAGACAGGACGATATTATTTAGTTGCTCTCTAAAAAAAACTTATTCATATTTCCAGAAAAAACTTTGGCTTTTTCAAGATTTTGATAACATCTTATTTGATAACCTTTCTATTTTTTAACTCCAAAATATTTATAATATTTTTCTTTTATAAATTACAACTCCCACCCAAAGGTAGCCACCTTTACAGGGTATTCAAAATACAGGAGAGTCGAAACAATTTGTTGGGCAGCGTTTTTGGCGACCAACGCAAACACTTGGCACTTGGCACTTTTTGATGTTGTTAGTGGCCATGTCTGCTCGCCAGTCTGGTCCTGGCCAGCCTGGGTCCCTGGGTCGTCCTGGCCGGGCATCCTCCTGGGATGGGACCGTGGCCAGGCCATTCCTGCAGGTGTCGCCGCGCAGACTTGCAAACTATGCACATGGCGGTAAATACTCCGCTCGCCACGTGGCCGAAAACGCGTTCCACGGCTGCCACTGTTTCCGCTGGCCAAAAACTCCGCGTCCTGCCGCCGCCAAACAAGGAGCAGCTCCTGCCGGCCGCTTAAATTTACTGGCCTCAGGCATTTCATTTGGTGTCGCGCCCAAAATGGAGGAGGAGTGTCTGGCCCTTCCGTCCGCTTCAAATAGAAACAAAAAAAAAAAAACAGAAACAGAAAAGGGAAACAAAAAAGGAGAGAGCAAAGCAGAAATTGGCGAAAAATACGAGTTAGGTTAACATTTTTGGCTAAAAACTCTGGCCAAGACGACACAAATGCTGCCAGCTGTCATTTTGGACAACATTTGTTTTGGGAAGTTGAAGGGATTTTTTTTATGAATACAAAGAAATCGTTTAAGGTTTAATTATCTAATATTTTATAATTTTAAGCTTTTAATTTTAAGTTATAATTGTGAAAATTAACTTATATTTTATTAATAATTAATTAATCCCTTCAAGGTTTTAAAACGTTTGAAATAATTTCTAGGGTTTTTATTATAAATATTTTTATTCTTAATTGCTTCAAAAATGTATTTATCGATTTACCCGACAAACATGGATCAGTATCGATATTTTTCGATATCTATTATTTTTCATATCCTTTGCACCAAACATAGCGCACTTTATTTAATTCATAGCTTAATTTTTAGCTTAAAAACTTAAAACTAACCCAAAGTTAGACAATATGTAAGGCCTAACGCATTCCTAGGCATTCGATTCATTCGATTCCCCTGGGATTTATTCGATTTCTTTGACTCACTCGATTTGTTTGGCGCGACGTCAACATCAGCGGCGAGGGCAATGCAATTTGTGGAGCTCGTCGCGGTTATCCAATAAGCCGAGGCTAATAATAAATTGAATCAACTTTAATTCGATCCGCCCACCAAGGGGTTTCGCCAAGGGTTTTTCCTGGGGGGGGGGGAGGGGGAGCTGGTACATGGAAAAACATGGCGCCATTGCCGCCCACAACATTTCACGCGGAAATCAAAGACGCTTCCTTATTTTTCTTTAGTTTAAATTGCAGGAAATTACTTTCCAGTGGTGGTGGCAGAGTGCCATTGCCACCACCCCCCTGTCCCCGTGGGATTTCTCATCTTTTTCGCTGATATTAAACTCAAAGGTGAGGCGGCAGAGGGAAAAGGGGGAGATGGGGATGAGAGAGACTGGGAAAACTCCTTCTCCACTTCCTACTTTGCTCTGACCATGCGGATATTGAGAAGAGCAGCGAAATCTTAACTGCTACTTATCGAGTCGCGCTTTCATTTTGGCCCCGTTGCCACGGAAATTCATCAAAATCATATAAACTTGTTTGCCCCGCCCTTCGCCCCCTCCCCGCCCCCCCACGGTTCGCTCTTCCTTTGGCCCGGGGAAAATCTCATCTCGAATCTCGGAGACTTGAGAGTCGCTGGCTCTGGCAGCATTGCGGTCTATCGTTTGGCCAAAAAGTTTCCTTTGGACCATCTGCATGTTTTCTTACACGGTTTTCCACGATAATCGGCTTCTTCTTCTATTTGTTGTTGTTGTTGTTGGTGTGTTGTTGTTGTTGGTGTGGCTGCCAGTGGCACTTGAGCAATATTTGATTTTCTTCTTTGATGCCATTAGCTTTTCTTTCATTCGCTTTTTCCCATACCCTTTCCAAGGCAGCTATTCTAATTCGTTGTTCTAGGGTCAAATGATGATTTCTAACGCCTCTGTGGGGTTATGTTTGGAAGATTTTTATACCTTTTTTGATATATTTATTAAAATATTGCAATTGTCAGTTATATTTAATATATTTATTCTTTAAAATAAACTATAAAAAATACCTTTTATAAAGAATTTCTTGAAAATATAATATGATAATCTTTGAGGCTTCTCGTATCAAAAATTAAGATTTTTATCGATTTTCGATATAATTATTAAAACATGTGAGATTTTATTTATGGGTGATATATTTTATTCTTGAAAGTAAGCTTATAAAAAATACTTTAAAAATAATTTTATTACAACGAAAATTACAGCTTTCAAAAGGCTCTGGGAATTAAATTAATTATAGGAAAATCTCGATATTTCTATCGATTAACGAAATATTTTTCAAAGGTATTAAAGGTGTCAGCTATAAGTTAAATATTGTATTCCTTACATAAAAATATTTAATATAGATTTCATAAACATTTCTTAACAAGAAGGATATTCTCTTTTTTTTTAGGAAATGGGGTACATCGATTTTTTTCGATATATTTCGATACAATTATTAAAATAGAGCTGTCATATAAATGAAACAATTTTATTTTGAAATAAATATATAATGATATACTTATAATTAATATAATAATTATCTAAAACCTTTTTATTATTACTTAAATTAAAATGACAATAAATTCTTGAATTAACAACTCCTTGATAAGGGTATTTTCCCAGTCGACTTTACTGCTAAAAGACACTTTGCTGGCCTGCTGTATTTTTAGTTCGTCCTGTGCCTGGGCCCTAGCCAGGATGTGGAACCGGGACCGGGACTGCGACTGTGACTGTGACTGAGCCTCCTTCACCTGGTCACAGTTGTAGTCGCAGTCCGTTTCCTGGCGCAAATCGCGCACTCCAAGATAAACTTTTGTAAATGAAATTGCAAAATATATATATAATATATATTATATATATATATATATATATCCTTAGGTTCGCTTTGCGCTGGCTCTCCTCCACTCGCCGATTTCCCACGATTTCCTCCGCAACTTTCCACTTTCCACTTGACAGCTGAAGCAGATAATGCGTTTTGCCACTGTTGCATTGCCCCAGAATGGGGGGGCGGGTTGGAGGGGGGATGTCGGAATGGGGCTGCACAAGGGTCCCCTTCTGGTGCTTAGAAACCGTTCGAGTAATCAAAGCTCGACGACTACTGCCAATGCCAAAAGCAGCCAAAGCAATCAGCTTTCGGGGCCCAGGGAGCACCTGGAAAAACAGTTTTCCACACACTATAATATATATAAACATATAGGATACAATGTGTGTGTCTGTGAGTTGGCAAAAACAATCACCGAATGATGTGCATTAGGATTGAGATGCAACTCTAATGGGTTTAATATTACAAAATTTACAGGGGTTTTATTATTAATTAATTAATTTAGTTATTTATTAATCACTGGAAATCTCAATGGGTTTTTGATAACCCTTAAAATGTGTCTAAAATTTAAGAAATATATATTTCTAACAGACTATAAAACTCTATTTTCATAGAAATATCTATCTTATTAATAATAAATAATAATCTTGTATCTATAATTTTTCCGTGTCTGGCATATGTGTAAAAATATATAGTGTAGATATATATATTCCGCACACACACACACACAGTGTAAGCAGCAATCTCAGTTGCATTTTAATTACCGAATCAAAAATCAGAGAAGCGGAAATACTTATGAATTTCTTATGAAGGAGAGACGACGACCAAGGAGGCGTCTCAGTCTCAGTCTCAGTCGCAGTCGCAGTCGCAGTTGGCGTTGCCGCTGACGATGATATCAAAAAGATGGCAGGAAAAAGAGCAACAACAAGGAATTTAGCAGGAAAAGCTGAGGAAAAAGGCAGAAGCAAGAGCAGGAGCAGCAGCAGCAGCAGCTGCTCTCATGGCTCAGCTGTAATGCCACCCAAAACTCACCAAGGCAGTGCCTTAGTTTTGGGCTGAAGGGCAAGAGGGTTGAGCGAAAAGTTTCAGTATATTTAAAAATATTAAAGAAAATTTTAGAAAAACATATGTTATAATTTAAAATGTCAAATGAAGAAGAATTTTTATAGTATTTTATAAATAGTTATGATTATTGTTAGTTTAATGGTTAAATACTTCTTATAATTTCTCTAAATATCATGGTTTTAATTCGTTATAAACCCTTAACTAATATAATATTTTATACAATATCTATAGAATTTTTTTTTTAATTTATTTCAGGCTTTAAATATTATTTTATCAACTGTAAAATGCCTCACTGGCTAGTTATACAAGAAAAACCGTGGCTTAATTCCTATTAAAAAATCTTTAAGTGTAATGGCATTAACTCATTATAAATAAAAATTTAGGGCTTTATAATGCATATCAAATTTATTAAATTCTTTATTACAGTTTATTTTAGGCTCTAAATACTTTTAAAAAATTTTTGAAAATTTTTGAAAGCCAAAAGCTTAATACAAATTCTTAACTTTTAATAATATATTAACTTGTTAAATTGATTTAAATATAAGCAAACAAAACTCGTTATTTTTTTTTTAATACATTTAAAGCTCTTAGTTTTAAAAATAAATATTCACAAACCATTTATAATATTAATTTAATTTTAATTTCCAAACTTTAAGAACCCTTCTCGTTCTGAGCTACAAAAACAACAAGGCAGTCAGACAAATTGGTTTAACACATACATAAGGGTGTGTGGGTGAGTGTAGGAGTGTGTGTGTGGGTGGGAGGGTGTGTGTGCATATGGAAGCGCCAGGCAACTACAAACGAACAAATGTGAAATGTGAAAGATGTTTAATTCAAGTGCGGGCGTTTTTGGGCCAACTACTGTATTTGTATTGCTACACTGAGAGAAAAACAAGCCTTGAAAAGTAGGATTCCTAAATTAAATTTAATTAATATTAAGCAAAATAAGTTTATGAGGTAAAGAAATAATTGTTTTTAATGGTTAAAACACCTTAAATCCCTTTAAACTTTAAATGCTTAAAGCTAAAGATACGTTCTGAAGCCATTTATATTTTTTATAAATATAAAAATATAATTAAAAACTATTAAATTAAATAAAATAATTTAAAAAGCCTTCAATTTATACATATTTATTTTTCCCCCTGTATATATCCCGCGTCTGGCTCTGTATCCGTGTGCGTCTCGTCTCGCTTTGTGTATTTGTATCTGTGAATTTTTGTCTGGGGGTCGAGGCCATGCCCCCTCAACCCCACACCGCCCCTGCGGCGGCTGCTGCTGCTTCTGCTGCTGCTGCGGTTGCACTTCACTAAAAAATGATATACTACTGACATTTCGCATGTCTACTGCCCCGGCCCGGACCTTGTCTCGTTCCGTATCCTTTACGTTATGTTACGTTACTTTCTGGCACATCTGCGAGACATTCGCATTCGGCATTCAGCATTTGCAGCATTCCCGGCATTCACACTCGCCCCTGTGCCACTTGGTGGCCATTAGAGTGGAACTTGTACTCGTCATTTTCGGCTTTAAGAGCCTGATGAGCCGTGACAGGCGGTTGCGCGATGCTCCCAGGATCAATATCAGTTTGAGTCTGATGACTCTGAGTAGATGTGCAATTTTTTTCCTTCAAATGCAATCAGTTTTTGGGGGGGGAAAACATAAAAAAAATATATCCCTTGTCTGGAAAATAAATTAAATAAATAACAAATGAACTATTAAAAGTATTATTTATAATAATAATTAATGCCACATGCCCCCAAATATTTTTACCCATTTAAATTGGGCTTGCAAAACTTCGAGCCCCCGGGGCGTATACGTGATTTGGGTTTATCATCAGCAGACTAGATTATAGACCCTAATTGCGCACTTATTAAAACCTAATTGCAGTCTAAATAGATAAATACAATTGTTTTTATGGGTCCCTGGAATTAAATTATAATAAAAACCTAATTTCGTTACTAATTTAAGCCCAGTTAAGCGGCTTTCCCCTGAATTTCAGCCATAATCCCCGTAATGTAAGACCTGCACCGAAATGCAGTTACAACACCTGAAAGCAAACCATTTTTTGTGGCAGTGAGTAAGTAGATTTTTAGTTAAGTCGACTGAGTTTTTGTTTTTTATTTTGGTTTTTATTTTTTTTTTTTTGTCGTGATATATTCATGGTAACTTTTTGGCAACACTTTCAACCTGCCGCCCGCGCCGCCCCCTTTTTTGGTAATTTGTCTGCAGCTCCGCATATTTGTGCTTAACAATTATTTATTTATAAGGTAAACATCATTCAGATGCAGCAACGGTGGCTGCTTTATGAATACATAAATGCCGCGCCGCCTTTAACCCCTTGGCCTTAACCCCCTCCACATATCCTTTATGCCTGTGTTACCCACTTACCCGCTCCAAATGGCCATTAGATTGGCCAAATGACCGTTGCAAATTTGATTGCATTTACATATGCAGCGGCACAGGTAGAGCATTTGAGGTAGAGCGAGCAATTAAGGGGTTTGAGGGTAGGGTGTTGTGGGGGCTCAAAAAGGGATTTAAATTAAATTATTTTTGGAATTTAAAATTACAGAAATATTATTTTAAATAAGAACATTTAGTTGGGTATTTTTAAAGGTACTTAAAAGTAAAATTTGGTAAATAAAAGCGGTGTTGAAAGTGGAATTAAAGTTATATGGGTTAGGGTTAAGCTAATATTTACTTTAAGAAGGTTGCTATATTATTTTCTAGTGAGTTATTTATTTTTTAAGTACTTAAATAATCATTTTAAATCAATGTACAGCACAAAAATATTTTTTAGAATATTTATTATATACAATTCCAGTAAATATAAAAGCTAAGGTTAAAGCTTAAAGTGTGTGGAAGTCATTTACTTTCATGTACTTTCAGTAAAATGTAATATTTTTTATTGAGTTATTTTTTTAATTAATAATTAACTTAAGTGTCTTTGTTATATTTTTTTACAAATTAAATATTTAGAATTCACTAAAATATGTTCGTTCTTAGGTTGAAGGCAATAGATAAATATTGACAAATAACAAAAAGAATTTAACAAAGTCTTTAATTAATTAAAAACCAAAAAATATCAACCCAAATATCTCTCTCAATCTAGCTTAACCTAGAATTAAATTTTATTCACTTTTATAAAATATTTAGTATATATTTAAAATAAATTTAAGCTTTCTCCTAATATTTCCCTTCAAACCATAACCAATTCAGAGATATTTAGATATATTTATCAACTCAAAAAAGATCTCAATGTTTCATTTTCAATGCGCCGTTGCCCAAGATAATTGCCTCTGAAATCTGCAGTATTATCTCCTGTGCGTCTCAGTTTGAGATCCCATCTCCCTCCCCTCCCCGCGTCGCCAAGTGCCCTTGTTGGCCATTGTTTGGCCTGCTGCTCATTTGGTTTCGGCTTATTGGAATGGCGAATTGGCAATTTGCTGCACTTGCCGCCGCGCGTAACAACTGAATATTGAATATGAAGCGATTGCTTGGCGGCTTCCCCCGGCACGTCCATAAATATTTGATGACACATAGATACAGAGGATACGGGATACAGGAGTACAGGAGTCCTGGAATAACCAGATTCAAGGATACACCGGCAGGATACAGGAAGAAAAATGTGTGTAATTGTGCACTACTCATACGGGGGGGGTGTGGGAGTGGGAGGCAGCTCCAAAGGAGAGCAGCGCCTAAATTCAGAAATTCATTGCGAATCCTGTGGAGGCTCCACCTTTTCAGTCCTCTGATTATGCAGAAGGATGCACTGAGAGAAAGAAAGTTGTGCCAGTTGAGAGTTGGGAAAATATTTACAATTAAAGTGATTTCTTTTTTAAAAGAGGCTTAAAGTATAAATTAAGCATGAAAAATAAACCATTTTCTCTTTTCTTTTATTCCTTAAAATATTTTTATTTTCAACATATTAATCTACACCACTTTTCCTCTCAGTGTCCATGTTTTATTCAGCGGATCGGGCTGCGGGAGTCGGTTATTGTATATCGCAATATTCTTATTTAGTTTCATTGTGTTTTCTTCGGTTATCCACCACAAGGGGCATAAATATTTGAGCACCTTTAGTGGCCCAGCCTTCCCTTCACTGCCGTTTCCCGCCTCTTCCTGTTATCCTTTTTCGCCCACACACTTTCCGTTCCCCTTGGACGTGGTATCTGCCCCGCAAACCCCCTCAGTTCTGCCTGTCCTCGTTTTGGCCAAAGGCAAATATTTGAAATTGAATCAAGTGGCAGTGCGAAAGAGGATTAGGAATTGGCTTTGGCCGAAATGAAATCGGGCAAAGATGCCAACCGAAACATGCTTATTTAATGGAGATCTGTGAGGTCACTCGCATATATATATTTACATATATATTTTACCATAATTAGGACAGTTTTTCAATATTGAAACGATGGGCAGAAAAGGTAGCATTAGTAAATATTAAGAGCTACTGGCTTAAGTTAGCTTTTAATATTTTTTAAAGGGATAAATATTGTAGTTTACACATTACAAAGAAAAGAGGAGGACACCCTGTAGGGAGAGTACACCCTGTAGGTGGGAAGTACACCCTGTAGGTGGGAAGTACACCCTGTAGGTGGGAAGTACACCCTGTAGGAAGGATTTCAACCTGTAAGGAATTAACCTTTTAAGGAGGAGGTACAACCAATAATAAGGAGTACTTCCTGTAGGTAGAAAAACAACCTCCAAGAAGGAATACTCCCTGTATGAATGAGCGAAACTCTCCTCCAAGAGAGGTACACCCTGTAGGGAAGAGAGCACCCTGCAGGAAAAAGTACACCCTGCAGGAAATAACCCTGCTCACCTTCTTTCCGATGCAAAACTTTCTTAAATAAAAATATTATAAAAACGCATCAATTTGTATCAATATATGCCAAAAAAGTAAACTGTTACCAAATGCCAATGGAGTTTGCAAACCGGAAAATAATCAAATGCCAGCCGAAAGTGCGCCTCAAATCGAGTCAAAGCCAGACCCAAATCGTTTAAAAGTTATATGGGCCAAGTTTGCTGTGCTCTTTTGATGCCAACTTCGGCTGCGGGACTTGTTTCTGCCTCCTTTGAGTGGAGACTAATATCCCTAACGAGATTTCTCCGGCGATGATGGCGAAACGGTTGCCAGCTTCGAGGTCATTAAATCGACGGAATGGGTACGGTTGTGTGTGTGTTTGTGTGTGTTTCGAGAAGGTCGAGGCAAATGTTGAAGTGCGAAATGCGAAATGTGAAATGCGTTTGGCAAAAATGCCGACCGACTCATAAAATGCAATGCTGGAATAAAAACAAATTCACGCGGGTGCGACAAACCAAATGACAAGCACATTAAGCCCACACACACACACACACAGGCACAGCTCACCTAGGCACAGGGGGACACGCAGATATCAAAAATATACACATGGAGAAACTGGGGGTTGATTGAGGAAATATATAAATTTATGTTTGCAAACATAAGATGAAGTGATATAATTTTTTATTTTTTTATAAATATATATTTCTGTTTAAAAACCTATTTTAATAATGTAAAATAAGGGACATTATAATTTATTACTACCTTAATATATAACTCAATATTAATAATTATTTATTTATAAAGAAAAAAACAGGATAAAGTATCTCTGAAAAGGGGTTTTTTATCTTTGCAACTTTATTATTACAAATAATCCTTTTAAAATACTTTTAAAATATATTTCCTATTTTATATTCCCTTTAAATTATATATATCCCATTAATTTATTTTCCTTTTTTATTATTCTACTAAATAGGCTCCTTTTTCGCCCTGTGTAGACACGTCTGTATTCGTAACTTTTGCAATGATTTCGCCATTAGATTTTATTTGCACTTTCGTTGACATTTTGCGCAGCCCCAAAACAACACAAAAACAAACAACCCAAAGTAGTGGATAGATGGGGATGTGGATGGGGGGGATGGGTTTTTCCAGAGAGAGAGAGAGGAATGGGGATTTTCCTGTGGTGCATAACGTTTTAAAGCGGCTACAAAATCTCCAAAGCACACTTGAGTTAAATCCAAGGAATATGCCACGACCTGAGACAGGTGCGGCTTCTGCCGCCTGTTCCTGCTCCTTCTCCCTTCTCCTTGGACAGTCGAAGGATATAACGCACAAGGAAAAGGAGGGGGTTGGAAAATCGACAGAAGGATGGAAGGGGTGGAAAATTCGGAAGGAAGGGACAGTGGCAGTAGCAGCAGCAGTGGCTGTGCCATTACCACACTCAGACAGATGCAGAGACATCCAGCAACCACATATGACACTTGTTAACCCAGCAACAACAAGCGCCGGCTCCGCAGGATGCTCATGGTGGGTTAAAGGACCTCTTCAATGGGACTCTCTAGTTGGGGTTTAGATAAAGCAGAAAAGTAGCCAATGCTTAGGCTTTAAGTGGAGAGTTTAAAGGGGACTTCTTAGAAGTAAATGAAGAAATATAATTTATTAAGTAAATAAAATCCTTAAAGGATATTTAACATCCAACGAAATATTCCCTAAATATTTTTTATATTAAGAAATATATTTTTTTCACATTTTGTAAACCTGAAATTGTCCCTAAAAAAAAGCCAACTCATCGGCTCTAATGGCCACGTTTTCCAGGAATTTTCAGGACAAAGTCTGGAGCGGGGGCTGCCATGGGGACCAGCGAACATTACACACATGGACTGGACTAGTTCAGGACAATTCTCGTCAGGACATGACGCAGAGGGGAGGGTGAGAGGGGACAGAGCGACACACGCACACCAATAAAAACAAACGAAACGATAGGACATTTGGAATCCTCATTGCAACGAAAGTGATTTTAATAATAAATGAATTTTTTCTTCGCCCTCTCTCTCTCTCCAGAGAATGTGAGGGAGAAAGGACATGCCCTTAACCCCAGTTCCGTTCTGCGGCCAACTATCCTTGAAGTAAAGCAGAGAGGCAGGACCTAGCGAATTTTAGGACTCTTCTGGGGCAAAACTGTGGCGCCTGCGGCATCAGCAAACTAAATGAGAGGACAGGACATATCGAAATATTGAAGATTTTCGTGGCACAAAAATTACCAACAACAAGTTGGTCAGTCATTTGGCATTCCAAGGAGTATCTTCGGGAAATGTTGAAAATATGAGAAAAACCTAGGACTTAT
Organism: Drosophila seguyi; assembly: GCA_008042675.1. NCBI lineage: Eukaryota > Metazoa > Arthropoda > Insecta > Diptera > Drosophilidae > Drosophila > Drosophila seguyi. Next base: position 48,002 of record VNJU01004687.1, on the reverse strand, counting down.
TAGCAAGAATTAAATCAAAAGAAAAGCCTACAAAGGGCAAGAACATTTTTGTGTGAGAGAAGTAACAAGTTTTTAACAAGTAATAAGAATTGAATTTAATTTAGAAAATTTAGAATTTACTTGGAGAAAATATTGAAATATATTTTTTACCAATTAAGAACTTTATTTTATTCGAGTTTCCTAGTTCTTAGTTAGACCTTCAAAGGACTTTAGACACCAATCTCTTTAGGCAATTAGCTGCTTATATATTAAATTCAAAGCAAAGTTGATTAAAAGCTGAATCTTCAGCCTGTTTTGGGTTTCAGATTTTCCTGGCCCATCTGTCAATTGGCTGGCCACATTACTTATACGCCCCGTTGCCTCATCCTCATCCAATTACCGAAGAATCTTCTCCTCTGTGTGGCATTGGTGTGAAGTCAAGTAAAAGTAAACTAATCCGAGGCCGCGAAACAAAGTGCTCAAAAATTAATAGCCATCCAAGAGCCTAGACCAGAAATTCATAATTGTAAGTGGCGGGAACGGAGGGACGGCAAGAGGGAAAGGGCGGTCCATAACTCATAAACATAAATTTAAATTAGAAAACAAATGAAACCGCGCGCGGCGTGTCGTTAATTTTCGCAGCCATCTAACCCTTGTCTGCCATCTGAATTTTCTTCTTCTGGTTTTCCCATCCATTCACTGCTCAATTTTCTCCACCTCTGACATTTATTTCCACTCACCTCAGGCCTGTTTGGAGTTGAAAATCGGTGAATATGGAAATGAAAAGTGGGTTAGAAGGTCAAGGCTTTTGGGGAAATTGTTATATACATACATTTTATTTGATTTAAATATTTTATATGTATTTTTTTAAAGAGGGAAAAGATATTTTCCTTGAGTAGATTTCTGTTTTTTTTTAGTTATATATTTATATTGTATATTTTGTTTGAATTTAGATGGAATATAAAATATTTCTAATGAAGAATATTTATATATAATTTATTTTTTCAAAGTTATGTATATTTTATATTTTTTTTCTAGCAATTAAGGCTCCTTAAAAATTATTATTTCTTAAGCTAAATTTATTTTCTAAGTTTCAAGCTTACTATTAATTATATTTACCTTTCAAAATAAATATTTAATCAATTTTAATGTATAAAACTTGGTATTTTATAAGTTAATATTTCTCTGGCCTTGTAGAAAACATATTTCCCAACCCAAAACTATACTTGTATATATAGTATATAGATCCCGCTGTGTGGGATATATGGTAACCGCAAACGGAGATAAGCGGATGATGAAAGTTTCGACAGACCGAAATGGAATATACAACATAAACAACAAAATGCGACCACAATCGATGGTTGTGTGGAAGAGGGGGAGGGGGTCACTCCGGAGGATATACCAGGGGGGGCGGGGGTGTGTGGGGGTGGTAGGCAGACGGAGTGGCCTTGCCTTTGATGTGGCCAAAAAGCAGGACGAACAACTTTTTATTCCATTCCACTTGACTCGACTCCACTTTGCTACGCTTTTTGTTGGCGGATCTTGATTATAAGCCACATTAATGCACAGACATGCCCCGCGAAGTGGGCCAGGGAGGGTTGGGAACGGTTAGGGTTGGGAAAATGCTTGGGAAAATGGGTAAAAGGCTCTCACCAGGAGCTAGTATGTAGGTACAGAAGCTCCGGCGGTCAGCACTTTTAATTAAAACAAAACAAAACAAAGCTGAGGAAAATGCGACGGCGACGGAAAATAGTTAAATAATACATGAAGTGCGTGCGAGACAGAGAGAGCGATGCGGAAAATGCGGATGGTCAACAAATTATCAGCCACAATAATGCCGAAAAAGAAAAAACCGGAAGTCGCGCAAGAAAACCAAGAATCGTTTCTGGTGAAAACGAGACGGAAACGGAAGAGAAAACAAGGAAGGCGATGGCAAGTGGTTCCCCGAAAAAAATAAGTAACAGCTGTGAGCTAAGAGATCCTGTCACTAGGGATAATAAATATGTATTTTAATTAGAAATATCTTTTATTTATTTATTTTATATATATATATATTTTTTTTATAGCTTACAAACAATGTCTTTGAATGAGTCTTCTCTTCTCGAAAAACTTTTTCACTAGAAAAGCTCTGGGTTTCCAGGAAATCTTATTAAATATATAGAAAACAGCACAATTTATATTAAAGTATATAATTTATAGACTTCGAAAAATAATTTATAAGTATTTTAAGGTGTTTTAAGATCATGAAATAATAGCAAAGATTTTAGTTTAAAAAACCTTCCATTTCCTTTCCCTTCTAATAATTTTTTCCCAGCACTTAGAAAAGCCAAAGTAAGCTTTATATAATTTTAACTATATATAAATTATATAGTCATATAAATGTGGTAAAAAAAAAGGCCTCTCTGCCTCTATTTCCCTTGCTATTTCCGGCGCCTCTCCTCGCGGTCTTTCTAAATTGGCATTATGCGGCTCAAGTGGGCGGTGGGGCGGCTCAAGCAGGCTAAAAAATGAATGGGAAAAAAGGGTCAAGGATAACTAACAAAGAGACACCTGATGATAGTTCTTAATGGAGCTTGAGGCAAATGAGCTCGGACAGCTCAGACAGGGCTTTTAGCTAATTTTAGAGGCAGGAACTCAAGTGGAAACTAAGATGCTCAGTCAAATATATTCGGTTTTGGGAGAGCAAAAAGTTATTTAAATAAAAATTATAAAATTGAATTATATATTTCCACAATTTAATATTTGGTTTCTTTAAACAAATTCGTAAATTCTTAAAAATACCTTACCCTCACCCTTTTCCCATTTAACTTCTCAATTTTTGCATTCCAAGAACTCACTTCACCTCCAATTAGTTGGCCAAAGTCCACCTAATGACTGCGTCCGGTGGTCCCTTTCGGGAAATATGAATTTATGGCAATATGTCGGTGGCCCTCGAAAGTGGTTTCCTTGGTGAGGGCCAGAAAGAATGGAGATGCCTCGGATGCCCGGACCCGGTCCCGGTCCCAATCATCTCCTAGTTCGCTCTATTTTCTATTGCTGCTCCTCTCCACTGATTGATGGACTGCCTTTCAATGGATGGCCAGTGTCGCCGGGAATGAATTCCAAGGGCTAACCAAGCAGCAGGGAGGCAGAAAGGGAGCAGAAATTAAGTTGTTACTTTTGTGCCTTTCTTGTGCGTTTTTTCATCTGCTTTTTTTTTTGTATATTTTCCTGCGCCATCACATTGTCCCAGCAGCAGAAATTGGAGTGCCAGAGCACTGGGAAAAAATCTAAATAAATTATGGAAGATTTTTACTAAGGTTTCTTATGAAAAAAAAATTTTTTAAGCCTTATTTTTTTTAAATTTTACCGAAAAATTAAAAGGATTTACCATTTTAGGTGGTTTATTTTAGAGTCTTTGTCTTTAGCATTTTTAATATAAATTTAAGTTACAGTTTAAGGTATTTTTAATATTTTAAAAAATTTCTTAAGATAAAATATAAGTTCCTTTATTTATTTTAAATTAATACAAAGAAAGAACTCTTTATTTATATTTATTAAAAAATTTTTCAAGCTTTGTTTAAGATTTGTAAAAACTTATAAAACCTTAGGAGCTTACAAATTAATTGTGTTAAAAATCTCTTTGAAAATCCCTTCATTTCTGCATTAAATATTCCTTAAATATTATTCAAGTTTCCTTAAGAAATTCCCTTTATTTAACCGTGTAAAAAATAGAGTTTTCCCGATCCCCAGGACCGCTTCTGGCCTGGCCTTTTTCGCTTCCTTTCCGTTTTTCTCGACTTGTGCCGTTGACTGTTTTTGCCTTTTGGCCCCGGCGAAAACCTTTTGGCCTTTCATTTCGGTCAGCTTGCACTTGGAAATGTTTATTGTTGCCGGCTGCCGGACTCAAGCCCCCCTCTCCCTCCCTTTTTTCCTTTTATTTTTTGTGGCTAAATACAAAAGGCAGCTGGTTTTTACGCCTACCTCCTGCGAGCGTCTGGCTTTCCAAGGGGGCTGGCTCCTTTTTCTCCGGTTTCTCTGTTCTTTTTTTTGTATTTGTTGTGCCCTGTGCCCTGTGCCGGGTCGGTTGTTAGTTGCATGAATATGAAGTGGTCTTATAATCCACACCAAACAACAAAATGACCCAAGTGCGAAATTAAAAGGCGAAAATGTGCCAGGGGCGGGGACGGGGACGGTGACGGTGGGGCGAAACGTGATGACTGCAAAATGAAGACGTTGGGAAGCGAAAGCTTCCGGCTAAGGGGGCAAAGGGGAAATGTGTGGGGACACAAAACCAAAACAAAAAAGGGCCCAAACAATATAGTTGATGTTCCGGCTGTAAGATAGCTGTTACTCAGCTTGATTTATTGTCTGTGGATTGGGACAAGCCCAAGCCCCGGCCCCCTTTCCCCTTCCGAATTAATAAATAAATAAGAAGCAAGCAGCAGGCTGATTTGTATATTATTCCCTTTAATGCCCAACCAATTTGGTAGAGTCCTGGGCACTGGGAGTCCTTGATGGGTGGGCTATCTTGATGGCCTTGAAGGTACATCGATTTTAAAGGGATAAAAATGTTTACAATATATTTTGAAATAATTTTAGCCTTGTAAAAGATGTAAGTTTAAAATATAATGTAGTTAGTTAGGCATAATTTATTTAATTCTCAGTCTAAATAATTGTTTATTGGCTATCTTGTATAATTTTCTTTATTTTCCATCTGTTTTCTATACTTTAAAATATCTTTTCATTTCGTTAAATATTTGTAACCTTTACTTGCCTTTAAAAACACATATTTTAATCCTCAAATGAGTGGCTTATTTATTTTTTACATATTTTTTCAAAGACTTAAACAGTCTAGAATATTTATTAGAGATATTGAACTGATTTTATTTATATAAAAACCTGTAACAAACCTGCTAAATTAATCATCAATTAATAAATAACAACAAATTTTACAACAATCTTTGCAAATATTTTAATAACCATTTCTTAAACGTCTCTCTTACTTTTAAAATCTTTTAATATATATTTTCCAAATCTTAAAACAACTCAAAAGGTTCATAAAAATAAAAACGCACAATTTACTCTCCGAAAAACCCCAAGACTTTTTATTGTAAATAATTTTTGGCTGCATTAGCAACGCCAGTGATTTGTTGCCAAAATATGGACAGTTGGAAGGGTTAACTGAGTGCTCCCATTCAAAAAAATGTCGCTGATTTTTCCGAGTTCAAAATAGAAGCCGGCAAAACATGCAGCTCTCCCTTGGACTCTGTTATTTCCAGAGATATTTTTCCTTTTCTCACGGCGTCGGCGTTGTGGCCAATGAAAGAGCGGTTCGGATGCTGTGGCCATAATAATTATGGCTTGGATCGGAACCCGGCTAAGTGCCTTGGCAGTTAACAGGATGTCTTAAGAGAACGCCGAAAGTAATGGCTCGCTCTTCTGCCCTGTTAACTCTGCGGGTCATGCGCCGACTTGACCCTTTGAACTCTTAGGAAAAGCGGTGATGGCAGACGCTCTTCGAACAATTCGTATAACAATTCAGGGAGTGAGTCCGGGCTCAGCTATACTTATAATTCGGAGTCCTTGCAGGATACTTGTTGCTAATTTTATGGTATGGATTTAATTATAAGATTTATTAGCATATAATTTTTAATTTTAATTGAAAAATAATTATTATTTTTTTTTGTTAATGATTTTTTAAACTTCAATATCTCTTTTAAAATTATATCGATAAACATTAATTTATGTTCCGTAAAATACTCTTATATAATGCCTTCTTGAGACCGTTTCATAGTTAAAAAGCAAATTAATTAATATAATTATATATATTATATTGCCCATAAAAATTAAAAAAAAAAAACGATAAGGGAAATAAAGAGCAACAAATTTTCAAAATTTATTAAATAAAAAAAAAAATAAATAAAAATTGAGTTTTTTATATATTTTATAAAATTAAATAATTGTTGGTGCCCAATATACAGATTTAATATCATACTAAAATCCTTCTGAACCCAATTGAAAAATCATTTTATGGCTTAGTTTTAATTTTTTTGAGCTCTTATTAAAAAAAAAAAATATCATATAAAAATATCAATATTTATTTATGTCCCTGAATTTCTAGTAAAAAAGAGAATGATTGCCAAAACTCATAAATATTCGGAAATCCCATAAAAATCCTGAAAAAGTTATAAACAATAAAAAAAAGATGAGAAAAAATTTTACCTCATTTTTTAAATTTTTAAAACTCATTTAAATTGTCAAAAATTATCACAAAATGGTTTTAATATGTAAACACAATTTTATAAATCTATTAACCAAAGAAGAACTAACACAGTAATGCTTTCCAATATAAATTTAATGATTTTTTTGGCTTGGTAATGATTTTTTATGCTTCATACAAATTTTCAAGAATCCAATAAAAAAATCGTCTTCTCCAAATTTAAATTCTTTTGTTTTCCAAATATAAATAAATATATATATTCCAATTAAATTAATATTTTCTTTTCAAAAAAATTAACTAAATTAGATTTTTCCTTTTGTTTCATTTATGTTAAATATATTATTTATATTTGATCAACATTATATGCAAGAGGACTTTGACACTATTAAGATATGTACAAGACATTTAAATTAACAGAATGTAAAATGTGATATATATATATATATATATATTATCAAAGTTCTGTTTAACATAACAGCATAATAAACATAACATAAAACTACTATGTAGCCTAACATACAATTATCTAAGAACAACATAACTATCAAGAAAAAAAATCACACTTTTCGAAAATCATAGAAAGCTTTTGCTTTGGGACAGCTAGCCACAGCTTCGAAAGTTGTCAGGAATTTCCTTGTTTATTATATCCTTCAGCTTTTGCTCTTATATTTTCCCTGTTTTTCCTCCGGGTAATTTTCCCCCCCGGGGCAGCTTCTTTTTGCCACCAAGCACCAAGCAACCGCCCCGCACAATACCTTCTTCTCGACTGCCAGACAGCCGTCTCCCGGGCATAAGTACGATGGCGTTTCATAATTGCCCTTGTTTGTGGCCGCGCATTAAGTTGTTCTTGTTGCTGTTACCGAGCTCCTTTCCTCCTTCTCTCTCTCTCCTTCTCTCTCTCTCTCTGTCTCCCCTTCTTCCCAGTGCTTCTCTGGGCTTCTGTTTCTCTGGCTGATTGTCCGCATTGCGTATACGCCACGTGGTCCGTGAGAGAGAAGGGAAAGGCAACACAATTGCATATTGATTACAGCAAAATTCCCCTGTCGACAACTCCGCGGTGGATAATAAATTTCCAATTATGATCGGTCTGATGTAGGAGGGGGTGGATATACAACAACAATTACACCAACAATTACAACAACATCAACACCAACAACAACTTCCAGAGATGAAGAAGCAATACAAAAAAAAAGAAACTTTCGAGACTCTGCGAAATTTATATGTTGAACAAATTGGATTAATTATGAAACCATGAAAATGAGGTTAATTCCTTCTGGTTAAATAGTCGTTAACTATTCGGTCCCTTTTTGCGCATTTCCATATGGCTGGGCACGTGCCACATGCAATGTGCAATGTGCAATGTGCAACATGCAACGTGCAGTGCTTGCAATTACATGTGGCGTTAATAAAAACAAATGAGTTTCAGTCTCGGCGATCGGCTGCCATTAAATGTAATTATTTTAATACGATTTACAGTTCGGTTTCACTTCAGGACTTTGCCAGGACTCCATATCCCTTCTGCTCCTGCTCCTTCTCCTCCTTCTCCTCCTTCTCCTCGTGTTAATATCTCCGCAACACACACACACTGCAATGTGCTTAACTGGCATTTATGTTTTGATTTTCAATAACCGTAATTAATGCAGCCCTTTGGGGCACTCAGTGTTAATGATTCCACTTCCGGTTGCTGCTTCTTGCAGTGTAGGAAAAATGTAAGAAGGATTTTTTATGGGCATTTTTGAGATAGGATAAAAATGAGATATGTTTAGATTTTTAAGGATGAAAAGCGATCAGGGAACTAGAGCTTAGAGTTTACTATACTCATTCTTATAAATTATAGCTAAATAATTCAAATTCTAATAATATAATATTATATTTAAATACTAAATATTAATAGACTAAATATATAATTTAATTATGTAATAAACAAGCAAACTTCATAAATAAATAAAATTAATCAACAATAATTCATATTTATAAAATATTTAAAGACTTTTAAAATGCTTGTAAATATTAAAAAAATATTTTTATGAATATTTCCCTGCTTAAAAAGCTTTCTATAAATAATTGAAAATATGTAAATACCGAATTAAAACCCCTCAAATTTTCTCTCAGTGCCTCGTATCGATGCATCTGTAATTGGTATTGTTGTTCGTCGGACTCAACTCAATGCGTGTTACTGTCATTACCGCTGCTGCGTACTGATTCGCTTTGTAGTTTCCATTTTCCAGTTTAGTTGCAAATGCAGAATTTAATGTATTTACCAAGAACGAAAGGGTTATATTGGGTTATGTGCTGTCATTAAACTTGTTGTTGCAGAATTACATTTTTCGAAATTAGCACTTGAAATTAACACTAATTTCAAGCATATTGTTAGGAAGTTTAGGAGGAAAGAATCTAAACTGAATTTATATTTATACAAAAGGTTTTATAGAAATCATTTTTTAAAGATGAAAAGGAAATGTCTAGATTCTATTTCTTTAACTTCACAAAGTACAAATATTAAAATACTAATAAATAAATGAATACAAACTATATTTACAAGAAAACCATTATTATATTGTTAAAAGAAAATCCCTCTTTGGACTCCTACAAACGCCACCTGTTGGCGTTAATGTATGCAGTTCCATTGAGCCGCTCTAGAGGGCGCTTGTCAAAGCTTTTCCCAAGAGATGACAGCGTTTTTCTCACTAATTTTATATTACATATCCTGTGAAAAATTACAGAAATTTCCAGAGTATATATTTCCTAAAAAGAGCTCATAATTATTTGCCAATTATTATATATTTCTGCACGCTTCCCCTTTGTTGTAACAAAAATTTACCAAATTTTCCCCTAAACCCTCTAGTTTTTCCACATTTTCCCACAGCTAATCAACTGCCAAATGTCAGAGGCTTTATTTTTTGGGCTATGCGCGGTTTTTCGGGGGTCTTTTATGTTATTTGTTAGACTGCGCCTTTAACGTTCAATAAATAAATTTTGTGCCCAGCGAGTCATCGAGGCAGCGGCATGCATAATTTTTCGATGATTGTGTTTTAATTAATGCAACACACAAAAATCGAGCAACCAGACGAAGAGGGAGTGCAGTGGGGAGAGCAGAGGGGAGTGAAAGGATCGGGATATAATAGTTGCAAAGCGAACGGCCAGCAAACTAACTAGCGGCTATTGTTTGGCCACGGCGCCAACATTTACATGCACTCGCATTTAACCTCCACGTTCGCATATGCAAGGGCACTGGGAGAAAATAGGTGGTTAGTAAAGTAAATAAAGAAAAATATAAATATAAAAAAGTTCAAGGTACCTTTTTTATAAATATTATTTGATTTGAAAAATTAGGCAGCACCTTTTAAAGTTTATATTGTATTATAAAATGCAAGCTTATAAAGTGGAGAATTTAATAAATATTCATAAAAAAGTGTGACCTTAATTTCTGTATTTTATTTCAGAAAATATTTAGTGTATGTCTTAGTAGGGTTTTAAAAGTGTTTAATATACCAGAATTAAATATATATATATAATTAATTAATGTAAAACATAAGAAATTCAAGAAGATTAGAAAATGTGTTATTTATTTATATAATAACAAGTGTGACCTTCTCTTTTCAGAAAATGCAGAAAATAAGGATTATTGGCATGCCTTTTGAAGTGAAAAGGTAAGAAATATATTCATTTCTTATTTATTTGGTATGACTCTATTTTGTTTATTATTACCATTATTTAAATATATATTTATTATTATTTATATTATTATTATTATTTAAGAAAGAGTTGTTAAATCTTTGAAATGCTTGTATTTTATAACAACCCAAACTTCATGGTGCTTAAAGCATTTTTTTTTTAACTTTTATTAGTGTGACCTTATTTGTAGGGTTTTTTCTGAAATTATTTTTTGGCAAGCAATTTTTAAGAGTTTTCAAATCACCCGAAATGTGTATTTCTCATTTTTATATTTTAATCTATTTTTTACCATCAACTGTAACTAGATCAATGTCCCCATTTCTCTCAGTGTCATCGCCTTAGAACAATGGCCTCAAATTAAAAGCTGAAATCAATGGCCACACATTGACCGAGCCACCTCCCCTTTTCCCCCCCACTTTCCCCGCACACACATTTCATTCATTTTGTTCATCGCCTGCATTAAACATAATGCACGTAATTATTATCATTTTGTGGCAGCTCCTATATGGACTCGCACACGGTGGCCACCGGGCACCGCCCCTCCCCCCTTTAGCTGGCCAGTCGAAACTGCCAATTTATAGTCGATTGTGAACTATTTATTAGCGCATAACTTCATAAATGAACGCCGTTTCGACGGGAGTTTTTCGAATTAAAGTCGACGTCGCATGCAGAGCGCTAAATATATGTATATTGTGTATGCCGGGGATATATATGTATATATATATATATAATCCGTAATACACAGCCAGTTAAGTCCCAAGTTCAGTATATTTTTCAGCGGGGGAAAGGTTCATCAGGCGCGGGGCGAGACCGAGGTGCGGTGATTATTTTCATAGATTTCTAATTTGTTGCCCAATTAGCGGCATTCAATTTTACATTCGCTCGGAAAGCCATTAATCAATGCGGCAATACTTGAATGAGAGATGGTTCTCAGGGTCTCCGGTCTCTGGTCTCCGGGTCCCACCCACAAATTGAAGGATTGGCTGATTGATTGAGGGCCTATTTAATTGAATAATTATGTTTACATTTGCCAAGTTGAGGTAACTCGGCATTCAGTGGCTATTTCCTGTTCGCCTTGTTGATGTATTTATTTATTCCACAGCACATGCGAGGGGGGGGGAGGTGGGTTAAATACATACATATATCCAGAAATGTTGACAAAACAATTGATGTAATGAGTTTCACAGAGTTTTAATATCAAATATATCATGGGAGTCTTTGCTTGAATATTATTTCGAGGGAATATTTGCTAGCTGTATTTATTTGTATTAAATTCAAACTATATTTAAACTATTTTCTTATTTTATAGTTTATTTACATATAATTCTAGAAGAGTTTAATTTAAATATTTAATAAGTCTTCTTATATATTAAATTTAATGCGGAAAACTACCTTAAAATATCTCTTTTTATTATAGTTAATTCATACATTTAATTCTTAAGGAATGTATTTAAATATTAAAAAAAAAACCCTCTTAAATACTTTCCTCCTCTCAAGTTTATTTATACACTTAATCCTTCTTTTGTTAACTTCACAAATGCCAATATATTTTCGTGTGTGTGTTTTCCAATGAGTTTTCACCTGGCTGCCTTCTGTGGCCTCCATTGGATAAGCCGCCGAGGCAGTGTCTCTGGAGAAAATAAAGTCAGTCCCCTAATCGCATTTGACTCTACCAATATATATGTATATATAGTATATATACACATATCCCTTGGCATGGTATTCGCTTTTCTTAGACTCTCCTCCCTCCGATTCTGTGGGGGATTTGGCCCTCTCGCTTGTTGTTAATTTTGTAGGCACTCGTACTTATAAATATATAGGAGATATAGCCGTAGCAGCAGCCGGCAGAATGCCAACAATATGCAGGTGCATATTGTGGGGCAGATTGCGGATTGCGGATTGCGGCTTCTGCCTAACAAGTGCCAGCAAATGTACCGTGAAGAAACCATTTAGGATTAGTTTAATATGATACACAAGGGGAGGAGGAGGGGTAGAAGGAGCAGGATTGGGAGGAGGACCTAGAGCCGGGCCAGAGATAACGCTCCTGGAATAAGCAAACAGTACTTAAAACTGCCGGGGCAGCGACTACTTAAGATGTGCCAGAGGAGTACGGAAAAAGAAAAAATGTAGGAAAAGCCACGAGCAAACGGACGGGACTCAAACAGGACTCGGGTGAGATAAAGCCCGGGCTCAGTCCTCAGTCTAAGGGAGGAGGAGCAGGAGCAGCAGCTGGGGCAGGGGGCACAGCCCGTCGCACAAAGGAAAAAAATGACAAATTTGCAAATGTTAAGACGGAAAGAAAACATCAACATAAGTTATAGGCTTAGTGCGTAATCGTTTTTCGCAAAAAGGACTCTCTCTCTGTCTCTCTCTCTCTGCGCCTTGGTCCTTTTTGCTGCCGAAAATGTGGGTGCCAAGTGGGCAGAGTGGCGGCATGTGGCAACCAGGGGGTAATGATGCCACCAGCCAGGGCTGTGACATTTTTGGGGGACGAACCTGCGAAAGTAAAGCCACAATCAAGGTAGCTTTTTTAAATAAGCATACAAAATGCTAGTTTTTAAATATGTTAAAATTATTGAATTGCATTCAAGGTAATAATTTGAGTTGCAGCCTAAATTTGATCCTTATTTCTGGCTGTACATTGTGATCCCAAACACGTAATGCCTCCAAAAATAGGCACGCGAACTATCCCTCTCTCAGATCATCGACTTATCTGCGTGGCCGTCATCCGCCAGCTTTCAGCCTCCATTAGACATTAGCCATGCGGATTTCCCTGGCTGTTCAAATTAAAAATTCATAAAAGCAGAAATGCGAAATTATGATGATAAAATAAACACAGAAAAGAAGCCGCAGACGCAGGCGACGGGCAACGACAGGCGGCAGGCCCTAAGAAGCGGGTAGAAAGCACTGGGAGAAAGTTTGCCTTAAATATAAAATAAAAAATATATAAAAAAATATATATGATATATTAAAAAATATATAATATATATTATAATATAAAAATTAATTCTGCAAAAAATATATATATAAGAAACTTCAGAATAGAATGTAAATAATTCAAATATAAGCATTTAAAAATATTATCTTTAAAATATGGTGTTAATATACAATAAGAACTGTTTTAGTAAGCTTCATATATCGTATAAAATGTAAAATTATAATAGGGAATTTAGCAAAAATATATAAAAGAAACTTCACAATTATTTGTATATAATACAAAAATTAGAATTTTGAAAGATTTACGTAAATATGATTAAAATATACAATGAAAACTGTTTTAGTAAGCTTCAGAAGTCGATATTGCATCGATATTTAGCTCAATAAAAATTCTGATTTGCAATATCGATAACTTTGACATTTTATAGTAAATCGAAATATTTTTATATTATTTTCTTTTATTATTTCTTCATATATGATATATGAATATACGCCAAATGAGACAAATAAATCAAATAAAATACTATAAAATATTAAATAAATAAAATAAAATAAAATTTGATAAGTATTATCGATAAGATTCGTATTTTAACATTCAAAATTTCAAAAATTCGATATTTTAAATATTCGATAAATGAAACATGATATTTTCGATGAGGTATTGAGAAAAATATTTTTGTTTGATATACAAAAAGGACTTTTTCTCTATATATTTTGTAGATCTTTGATCCTAGATCCCCTCCCATTTTTGTCAGTGTTTTTTTTTTCGATAGAAGGCGGGTAAGTGGGTGTATTTTTTTTTTGTATTATTTTTTTTGAGAACGAGGACTCAGGGCTGGGTCCTGCGAGCTGTGGGTGAACGTGACATTGGCCGGCTACTGTGAGAAAAAGCCAGCCGCAGAAGCGGACGGACAGTGGGGCGTAGGAGGAGGAGACTCCGAGACTCCGGCGACTTGAGCGCTGATGATGTGGATAAAATAAACATGGGACATTGGTTTGGCCAAGCAGGAGGGAGAGGAGGAGAAGGAGGAGGAGCAGCAGAAGAAGAAAGTGGGTGCTGGGGGGGTGGCCAGGACGAAAGCGTGTTTAAACATTAAAAGGACCATTAGATACGCCTTAAAGTATGCTTCAAGTAGATTATCTTCCATCAGTTTTGTTTGCTTACTTGGAATTGTTTCGCTTCATTTTTCTCGTTTGCAAACACACACACACACTTGGACATGGAGAGAGAAAAGGAAAACCCAAGGAAAATCTTTCGGTGGCCAAAGCCAAAGCTGAAGCTGAAGCTGAAGCCGAAGCTGTAGCTGATTCTAAGGCCGTGGCTGTGCCTGAAGACGCAGCCCAGCCCGAGAGGAGGACAACGTTATTATAAATTGTGCGCGTGTCCTTGTAAAATAACATCAAGTGAACCCAAAGGCCCCGTCCCACCCCAGGAGGCGCCACAACACTCTCTGGTCAAGTCCTGGCCCCGCGCAGCTTCTTAAATTACCAAGAAGTGCGCTTATTGCTGCTGTTGCTGCTGCTGATGCTGATGCTGCTGCTGCTGCTACTCTGCCTCTGGCCATGGCCCGTGGCTCATGACTGACTGATGGGGGAACCGCTGGAGTAGCTGGTGGCCAGGGTGGTCACCACCAGGCCTTGGCTCAATTTAAAGCCAACCAATTGCTCGTAAATTTCTATATCAAGCGCCGTATTGGTTACACACTGAGGATGGGGCAAGAAAATAGTCATCTTTATGCTGGAAAATGGGTCAGGGGAAAGCCTTGAAGTTTCAAGAATTCTCTTGAATTTTCTTGAATATTCTTGAATTTTCTTAGCATTTAAGAATCTTCAAATCAAAGGAGTGAAAGCCTTGAAAACTTAAGGAAATATAATATATTTTTAAATTACAAATATATATAAGAATTTTAAGCTAAACTTAGATTAATTGTAAAGAGTTTTTCGAGAGATTTTAAGAATTACCCAGAAAACTCTTAGGCTTAAGTTTTCTGTATCAAACTTACTTTTTATTATCTGTTTTTAATATTAAACAGATTAAATGTCATCAAAAACTGTTCTATAAATACTAAATTAATTCCTAAAATATTTTTTAATATACTCTTTAATATATATACTCAATTTCCCTCTCTATATACTCCCTTTTCCCCTGTTACATTTATCCTTTTCTGCCATTTATCACTCCCCCCATCGATAGGGAAATTCAAGGGAAACCAAGTCTGCAGCCACTTGCAATTAATTAACACCTGACGCGAGTCCTTGTATCCGTATCTTAAAAAAATTATCTAACTCTAGTGTGGACACCAATTACATTAGCTCCAGGCCTTTGGCTTGGCTCCTATATGCAAATTCTGCCATTCAGTCATGCGCCTCACAATCCTATGGATGGTCTCCGCCTCGTTTCTGCCGGGAATTCAGCTTCAAGGACACAGCCTGCTCCGGCACAGTGTCCGGGATGAGCTCAATACCCATCGCCTGGCCAGTGCCACCAGTTATTTGACCAGGAATTACATAGCCAGCAGGATAAACACGCTGGTGATACGCCAGAGCTGCCTCGCATGTCCCGCGGGGCTATTCCTGCGCCAACGCCAGCTGGTGGATGAGGTGCTGTGGGGTTTAGCTCCCTACATCACCGTCCTCCTGCACCGTGGCTCACCGGAGGAGACCTCCTGGGATTACACGCTGTTCGTGGTCAACGATCGACTGGCTTTCAAGTGAGAAGCAGGACTCCGGGTTATAAAAGGACCCCAAACCTGATTCTCACTTCCTCCTTTCTTCCAGGCAACAAGACTTTATCTTTCCCGACGAAATGCTCGAGCGGGAGTTCTTCTTTGTGGTGGTGGTCACTGAGCTGCAGACCAGTGAATCCATTCTGGAGACCGCCGGCAGCATTATCGTTAGGAATCTCCGAAGGCCGGTCATCAATGTGGTGGTGGTGGCCCAACTGGAGGATGGTCAGGTCAACACTTATGCCTACAAGCTGTTCAAGAAGAATTGCACGGCTGGCATAACGATGTGGCGGAGCAATCACTTTGACCTGGTTACCGGTGAGCCCAAGGAGGCGATGCCCGATCTGTATCCGGTGCGGTATGGCGATCTCAGCGATTGTCCCATCAATGTGAGTGCCAATATTTTGCCGCCGCATCTCATCTACAAGCGGCACGGAGCCCGGATGCCGTCCAGCCAGGAGCCCGTGCCCGCCCATTATCTCTCGGGGATCGACTGGGATCTGCTGCAGCTGCTGGCCCGGGCCCTGCGCTTCCGCATCAATCTGTATGTGCCCAGTGAGACGAGCCAGATCTTCGGCGAGGGCAATGTCTCCGGCTGCTTTGCCCAGCTGGCCGATGCGAGCGCCCAACTGGCCATCGGCGGACTGAGTGGCTCCGACAAGCGGCGCTGGCAGTTCTCCAAGTCGACGGTTTACCACCAGAGCCACTTTGTGCTGGTGGTGCGTCGGGAGCGGTACTTGGGCCGCTTTGGGCCGCTGCTCCTGCCGTTCAGGGGCAAGGTGTGGGCCTGCATTGTGGCCGCCCTGCTCCTGGCCGTGGTCAGCGCCAGCTGCCTACGATCCCGCCTCGGTCTGAGCCATCCCTGGGAGAATCTGGTCTCGGTGAGTGTGGGCAATCCTATGCTCATGCGGCGGCTGCCGGGAAGCGGTTTCCTGCGCTACCTCCTGGCCAGCTGGCTGCTCCTCACCCTCGTCCTGCGCTGCGCCTATCAGGCTCGTCTCTTCGATGTCCTGCGCCTGCCGCACCACCGACCGCTGCCCGAGGACCTGGCCGGTCTGATTGGGGAGAACTATACGCTGGTGTCGAATGGCAATCATGACTTTTATCCGCTCAACCAGACGCGCCACCTGGGCGAGTCGTTTGGCGAGCGCTTCGCGCGGGTGCAGCACGCGGCGCCCGGGGAGCGGCTGACCACCATTTCGCTGATCAGCAACCTGGCCTACTGGAACCACAAGCACCGGCACTCCACCCGGCTGACCTTTGTGCGGCAGCCGATCTACCTGTACCAGCTGGTCATCTACTTTCCGCGGCGATCCTTCCTCCGGCCGGCGGTGGATCGCAAGATCAAGCAGCTGCTGAGTGCCGGCGTCATTGCGCAGATCGGAAGGCGGTATCAGCGGTACGTGGACCTGGACGTGGACAGGGATAACGATGGCAACGTGCTGCGGCGGATCACGTGGAAGATAATGGCGGGCGCCTCTCGCATCCACCTGCTGATCCTGACCCTGGCCGGCGGTGTCTTTGTCCTGGAGTGGCTCTCGGGGAGGAGGTGGGCGGGCAGGTTGAGGTGCTGGGTGGAGTGGCTGCAGGGGCGGGCCTAGGGGAGACCGGAGTTGGTATATTTAGAATTTTAATCAAAAAATAATCAGAGTGTTTTTTTTTTTGTAATACTACAAAATATTTAAAATACAAGTATAATTATTTAAACTTGTATACAGTTAATAATAATAAGCTTTTTCATCTCTAGATTTAGTATTAAGTTACAAGTATTTTGTTTTTAAATTCACATTAAATTAAAATATCGATATTTCGCCCGCCTCGGTTAAAAAAAGCTAAAAAAAGCTGTCCTAACGATATCTAGCCTCTGCGGAACCCTTTCCAACACTGTCCTTTTCGTTCGTTCGACAATTCGAGTTCCGGGAATTTTCTTTTCTGTTTGGTGTTCAGTGAAGTTCGGTCGTAATTTTTTTTTTTGTGGAGTAAAATCAAAAATAAAAGAGTTCAAATAGCAACTGCGAGTGGAAAAATATAACCAGGTGAGTCCTATAATAGGTCATTACTTGTTCCAATAAGTGTGAGAGAGAGAGAGCGATGCAGGAGCCGCAGAGTTCAAGACCTGCGCGCCGGCGCACTTTGCGCGTGCGTTCGTGTAAGTTGCGGGTATTATGCGGAAAAATATCTGATTTTGTGAGAAATATAGAGCATATTGTTTGATTATATACCGGAGATATCCCCGGTTCAAGGGAGTATATGTGTGCGAATGCAAAGAGCTTGAAATTCCAGAAGATTCCGCAACGAAAATGTAAGAGTGAGACGCATGCGCCTTGGCTTCGTTTGCAGGTGTGTTAGTGCAGAGGCAAAGCGTTGCAAAAACTTGAATTTGTGGATAATAAAATGGAAAATATAAAAATGTGAAGGAAAATATATAACCTGAAAGAACAGAAAATCGAAAGAGTGCTAAAGAGAAACAAAACAGAGCCGCACAATTCGCTGCCGAAAAAAAAACAGGCACGCATGCGCACGGCTTCACATTCGTGTGCTTTCGTACTCTTGCATGTGTGTGTGTGTGTGTGTATGCATACACCTAACAGAAAATGGCCGACAAAACAAAGCGTAACTGATAAAGACGCCGAGAATTATGAAATGTCAACAAAGTATGCAGCAAATGTCGAACATCGAGTTAAAAGCAAAAACAAACATTCGCCATTTTGTGAAAAATTTGAGTGCTGCGCCAATAACCTTAAATTTTTATTTACACAAATTTAGAGAAAAGGGAAACTATTATTATTTATTTATCACACTTTTTGCTTATCAACTACATCCCTTCATTTGCAGTTTTTCTCCAAGATTAAGAGGATTTCCATTATGAGTGCCAACGAAATGTCTCAAAACGACGGAGATGCTGGTCAGGAACCGGCCGTAAGTTCGGGAGATAGCAAGCGTACTAGGGAGAGCCCAAGCACATCGCCATCGGCCAAGAGAAAGCCAACTGCAGAGCCCACCGAAGGGGATATACCCGATGCCACTGCCCCATCTGGTTCCGGAAATGCAACTGATTTCAAACAGCAGAATCCGAATGAAGCCAAGAAGCAGGTGCAGCCCAATGCATCTCCACTCGATGAGGTAGAGATCGCTTCCATTTCGAATAATCGGGATAGAGAGCTTGGTATGGCCCACACTCCGACCGAGAATCAGCTCCAGGAACTGCTACAGTCGTCAACATCGACTGGTTCGTCTCTGCAGAATGTTAACATTGTCATTGCTCTGAATGACAACGCGGAGAACCTGTTCCCTGCAAACAGAAATGTGGACGACGTCTCTTATCAGGTGGCAAGGCTGTTGGCTACAACCCGTGAGGCCTTGTCTGTAGATCTGAACAACGCCTCTTCCCAACCACAGGGAGAGAGAGTTGTGTCTAATCCCGCAGAGAGGAGCGTGCCCAACAGCGAGGATGTGCCCCCCATCGAGATCAGTTCGGACGAAGGCGAGCGAGAGGATATTGAAGACAATGGTGAGGTCCTGACCATCTTTGATTCGGACGAAGAGCAGAGCTCTGACATAGAGGAGACCTCTGACACTGACGAAGAGGAGACTCAAGAGGAAGAGGAAACACAAGACGAGGAGGCAACCCAAGACGAGGAGGAGACACAAGACGAGGATGAGACTCAAGAGGAGGAGGAGGAAGAGGAGCCAGAGAATGACGAGGTCCCGGAACCCATAGAGACAACGCACAATGCGCTCACTGTGGCCATCGGTCAGGTGCGCAGCCGGTTGGCGAGCTTAACCGAGCTAAGTCCCCGGGTCAGGGTCAGCGAGCAGTTTATACCCCAAGCCAAGGACTTTCAGGTCCTTCATCTCATTGGCGTGGGAGCGTTCGGAAGGGTTGTCGTCGTCCGCAAGACAAACGGCTACGATTCCGGGCGGGTGTACGCCATGAAGGCCATCTCCAAGGTCGCTGCTATCCACAGCCTGCAGACGGCCAAGCACGTAAAGAGTGAGCGCCAGGTCCTGGAGGCCGTGCAGGGAACACCCTTTCTGGTGTGTCTTCAGTATGCCTTCCAGGACAGACGGTATCTCTATCTGGTGATGAGTGAGTAGTTGTCACAAATCAACCGGGAAAAACTACTCCTCCCTAATTTCTTTCGACATTTTCCAGACTTTGTGCAGGGCGGCGAGATGTACCGCCGCGTCCAGACCTATGGAGCCTTGCCGGAACCGGATGTGATCCTTTATATCGCCGAGGTGACTTTGGCCCTCGAGTATCTGCACGAGCAGAACATTCTCTATCGCGACCTTAAGCTGGAGAACATTCTCATCGACAACTCGGGTCACATTGTGCTAGCGGACCTTGGCCTCTCCACCACTCTGACAGCAGAGAACAATTTCCGTGAACGCAACTTTTGCGGGACGCTGGAGTACATGGCACCGGAGATGCTGAGGTTGCCGAACCGCGGCTATGGCAAGCCCATTGACTGGTGGTCCATGGGTGTCGTCCTCATTGAGATGCTCGGCGGCATTTCCCCATTTACGAATCAAAATTTACCACGCGACCAGCAGAAGGTGGAGACGGAGAGACGAATTCTGCATGAGGATCCGGAGATTCCCTCATGGTTCTGCCACGCCGCTGTGGATCTGGCGACCAAATTACTGGACAAGAATGAGCACCGGCGGATGAAGGCCAGCGGCATTTGGGCGCATCCCTTTTTCGAGACCATCGACTGGACGAGGCTGCGCGGACGCGGCTACTCAATGCCCTTCCTGCCGAACCTCAGTTCCACCGACGATGTGCGTCACTTTGACCCCGAGTTCACCAGCCAGCCGGCCGTGGTGCCCGAAACGGAGCAATTGCCCTTTGACCTACAGGTTTACAAGGACTATGAATACGCATCGCCGCAGGTTATTGACTGGGCGCGGTTATGCCAACACCAAGACGACGAGTATAGCCACCTACTCATGGAGGTGAGTCCCCCCGGCATACAGATACCACTCGCGAAGGCATCGACTAACTTTATTCCCAGGAGAACCTGTCCAGGCCACCGGCTGAGCTGGTGCTTAAATCTCGGCTGTACAGCGGCAGCACCAGCATCTGTTTCCTGACATCACAGAACACCATAGCGAAGGTTATACATCTATCGAAATTCCGTGCGGGTGAAGTGGACGCTTTGATGGAGCTCGCCCATCGGCACATTGTCAGGTATTTGGGCACCTATCGGAACAGGACCGAGATATGGATCGTAATGGAGCACCTGAGTGGGCAGAACCTCAAGTGGTGGATCAAGCATAGATCTCTTGTCGAGCCAGTCAGCCGCGAGATCTTCGTGCAGATTGTGAAGGCCCTCATCCATGTTCATAGCAGGAACTTCATTCATGGCGATGTCAAGCCGTCGAGTGTGGTGTGCGAGCACAGCAAGTATTATATGGACTTTAAGCTGGCGGGGTTTAGCTATGCCAGGTGAGATGGTGATAATGAAGATAAAGATAATGATGATACCTTCCATATACCCACTAAAATCTCTCCTTTCCCCCCCTATAGCTACAGCAGCACCTTCACGGAATGGGAGGGAAAGGCTCGCTATACAATTGATTATGCGCCACCTGAACTATTGGCCGACACCGAAACTGTTGTCTACAGTCCGGCTGTGGATGTTTATGGTCTGGGTGCCACGCTTTATTGTATGGTTGTGGGGCATCCCCCCTTTCGGTTCGGTGTGGACGATGTGGACGATTCGCCCGAGATCAGGCAGCTGCTGAAGGAGAACATCAAGCGGGATCCGTTCAATCAGACCTCCGAGAAATGGCTGTCGGCCACCCAGGAGTTTCGGGATCTGGTGTCTGCGTGTCTGCGGAAGGAACCAGCAGCACGTCCCAAGTTGTGCGAAATCCTCAACAGCGAGTGGATGAAGCGTGAATTCAGTTCACAGCCAGAGCCAGCTTTGGGCGCTCGGGGTGCTCCAGTTACAGAGGTTGATAATGAAGACGTTGACGTTGATGTCGGTGAAGAAGTTCCAGTAACCGAAAGCCAAATTTCCAACGATCTACCTGCTCCCCATAAGATCGGAATGGGTCGTCGCTATACCGTGGGTTAAGGGATTTGTCAAAGAGCGCAGGCTTTATATTTTTTTGCACAATGTTTAAAGTCAGCTGACTTTGTGAAATAATTCTTATATATTTTTTTTTTTTGTTCGAAACATTTAAATTTTTTTTGAAAACTTTATTGAAGCATTAATGAAACATTAGTGAAACATTAATGAAACATTAATGAAAATTTGATTAAATATTAATGAAACATTAATGAAACCTTAAGGAAACCCTATAGAAATCTTATTGAAACATTAATGAAACATTCATGAATCATTAATGTAATGAAACCTTATTAAAACCTTATGGAAATCTTAATGAAACCTTAATGAAACCTTATTGAAACATTAATGAAACCTTATTAAAACATTAATGAAACATTAATGAAACATTAATGAAACTTTAGTGAAATATTAATGAAACATTTATGAAACATTAATGAAACATTAATGAAACATTAATGAAACATTAATGAAACATTAATGAAACATTAATGAAACATTAATGAAACATTAATGAAACTTTAGTGAAACATTAATGAAACATTTATGAAACACTAATGAAACATAAGTGAAACATTAATGAAACCTTATTAAAACCTTATTCAAACCCTATTGAAACCTTATTTCAAATTCTATTTTAAATCCTTTAAAAATCCATCTTCAAATTCTATTTTAAATAGGATTGAAATTCCCTTCTAAATTCTTTGCTCAATCTCAATCTCAAATTTTTTCATATGTCTGGTTTTGAAGTGCCATGCAAACGCCAAATTATTTGCCACAAATCCATTTTTTTTATTGTTCAAATTCACACTACAACACTAATTTTTTGCACTATTTTTTTGTATGTTTATTAAAGGTTTATTAATTACACAAAGTAACCTGCTTATTATTTCAAAAGGTGCCATGTGATCAGAAGCTGGAGCTGCTCTCCTGGTTTCTTGATTTCCTCCTTGCCAGGTTCCTCATATATTCTGTGCTCTTCCTGCCTCTCAGAACCCCTTACTCCCTTCCTGCCACTGCCACATTTCCACTGGTTGCAAGAACATCTTGCATCGACAACCTAAGTGGTCAAGCGCCTAAGCCCAGACATGCTGCACTTAGATGGATTTTCGTGCGGTGGCCTTAAAAATTGATTTAAGACTTGTAAATGTTCCCACACACACCACCCCGATTTCGGTTCTTACTTGTTAACCGAAAAGTATCCTTCTGCCTCAGCCCCCGCCCCTGGCCATTGGCTCATCCCCCCCTCGAACTTGGCCATGTGTGAGCAGCGGCAACTGGCCAACTGGCCAAGCGGCACGGAACGGCACTTGAGTTAAGCTGTGCAAACGTTTGCATAATCACGTTCCAATTTAAATTGCTCTATTTGCCGGGTGCCTGGGTCTCCTCTTCCCCAACCCCCATTTTTTCTCCCTTCTAGCTGGAAAAAGGCGGGGGACAAGTTTTATTAGCCGAACGCCATTCCAGTTTGCTCTCGCATCTGTTTGCCGGAGACTATGGGAAAAATGTGATTTCGATTTTACTTGGTCCGCCATCCATCCATCCATCTATCCTTCTATCCATTCGTGTGTCCACTTTTCAAATCACTTTTTTCCTGCTCCTGTTGGTGCGTAAACAAAGGGCAGTCGGCGCAACAGTTGATAGTTTCCCGGGGGCAAGCTTATCGATTCGATTTGCATAGAGTGCACCCACATTGCCACTCAAGGGGATTGTGGAGAGACTCCCCATTCCTTACATCAAATTAGAGTTCCCCCACTTTCAACAATAATTTCCCCTGAAATACAGAACGTCTCTTGTTTTATTGCGATTTATCCATCCATCTGCGGGGAGCCCCGTAGTGTATGACCTCGTCCTTGATTATGGGCTCACCGCTCCGGCCATCATCGGTGGGCTCCTTGTCCGTCCACACGCGCTTCCCAATGCCGCGATTCTGCTGCTTGCCATGATATTTCACCGTCAACATTTCCCAATCGAAAACCACTCCAGCCTGCAGATTGAGCCCGGTGCGGAGCATCTGAAACATCCGGATGATCTCGTCATAGTCCGGCCGCTCGTCAAAGCCCATGCCGCGGCACAGATCCAGGTACATGGTGAACTGACCCGGAAAGCCTTCGCACAGCACCTCGTTGCTCACCGATATCTTCTTCTCCAGGATTTTCTCGTACTGCTGGTGCTTGGTGGAGGCCTCGATGCGCTGCCAGGGCAGAGAACCGCGATTGAAGTACATCAGTATGTAGCCCAGGGACAACATGTCGTCGCGTCGCGAGGATTCGACACCCTCGTGGGCACCGATGGAGGCATAGCGAGCGGTGCCGGTGAGGCAGCGTTCCTCGCGATATGGTATATGCACCTTGGTGGATATATCCATGTACTTCTTGGCCAAACCAAAGTCAATGAGATAAACCAGCCGATTCTTGGTGCCCACGCCCATTACAAAGTTCGCTGGCTTGAGGTCGCGATGGAGGAAACCCCGATCGTGGACATACTGCACCCGGCGGAGCATCTGTTCGCCGAGGAGGAGTACCGTCTTCATGGTGAAGTAACGCTCGCAGAAGAGGAAGAGCCGCTGCAGCGAGGGACCCAGGAGATCCATGACCATGGCCTGATAGTTGGGACCCTTGTGGAAGTATCGGATGACAGGCAGGCCAGGAGCCGAACGGAGGGCCTTGTACACGCGACGTTCGTACATGAGTTGGGGGTTTTTAACCTGCGGAAAAGTATAGAAAATATATTATTGTATATTTCTATATTTTTTTCTGGACCCTCACCTTGTTGCTCTCCACCTTGATGGCCACTCGTTCGCTGCTGTGCGGATTAATGGCCAGATATATATCGCCAAAGGAGCCGCAGGCCACCTTGCGCATCACCTTGTAGCAACCGATTTGCACCTCCTTGAAGCGTGTGGGTTGTTTGGTTTCAGCATCCATGGCGCGAATTTGGGGGGCCGAAAATACAAACAAATACTTGAAAGTGTCTATGTAGGAAGCCAAAAATATGGTAAAGAAAAATCAGAGGTTGCTAAGATAGATTGATTGAAATGAAATACATTTTCAAGCTGTTAAGTTGAACAAAAAATTGTAAAAAATAGAAATACATTTTCAAGGCCTAAGATAAATCTCTAAAAAAGCTAACAGCTTGATCTGAGCTTGGGTTACTTAGTAATATAAATTTACTTCTTAAAAAATTCATAATAATTTAAAAACTTAACATTTTGTAAGAGTTTCTTTTAAGAGCTAGCAATATTAAGTATCCGCCATGTTGATCGGTGCACTTTGAGGCTCCCGCCTTGTGCTACGTCCGTGTGTGTGTGTGTGTGTGTGCCTGTTTGTATCTGTATCTGTGCGTATCGATTATCCTGGCAGACGGCGACATCCGTAGACGGAGACACAAATGCGAGCTGCAGGATGAGCAGCAGACGTGGTGAAGGAGGAGCGGCTGGAGCAGCGGAGGCGTGGACGAGGGGCATGGGAACGGATCAACTAGCCAGTAATAATGTCTTTCGCTGACATTTGACATTTTGGCTATATATCACTCACATTGTGACAACTGGCAACTTGGCATTCAAATATAGCAGGAGCAGCGCCATCGCCAGGAGCACAGAGGGCTCTCGGCCCTCTCAGACGTTTAAGAACAATAAATTTGTGGGCCGCCGGCCTGTGCGTGTGTCCTAGTCCCTCTCCTTGCACATACACACCCACCGATATGTGTGTGTGTGTGTATGTATATAGCAACCCCCCCGCCCTTGCCCCGCGTAGCCAATGTTTGGCAGTAGCCTGCAAGCCCAATGACAAGACGGAAGCGACATATTTGAACTGGAATGAAGCGGGATTGAGGCTGCAGCCGGGCCCATTATCATCATCGATGCAGGGGGAGAAAAGTCGGGTGCAAGAAGTGGGGAATAAGTATTAAAGAATATAAATGGATTTAATAGAAGGAATAGAAGAAAATAGAAGAGGAAAATTATGTTAAAAGAAAATAATGGGAGTGTATAAAATAAGATATGTTATGCAAATGTCAGCCTGTAAATATTTATTAGGACAGACACAGTGTTAGCAGAGTTAAGTTATAATTAATTTATTTAATGCCTAGAAATTAGTTTAAGATAATTACAAATACAAAATATAAATTAAATTTTAAAATCAAATAGGAAAGAATAAATAATGCAAGCAGAAAATTAAGTAAAATTTTCTTTTAAGGCCTTGGTTCTTATTAAATCGAAATATTTATAATAATTAAATATTAAATATTAAATAAATAAATCAGTTTTATAAAGATTTCAAGAGTTCAAATTCAAAATAAATTGATTTTCTGATAATAAACAACTTAAAAATAATTATAAATACCAAATTATTTATTTTTTTGTATTAATATAATTTAAGCAGAAGCAGAAAATCTTGAAAAAATTCTTATAAGCAGACTATTAAATCAAAATAGAAAAATAAAAGAATAAGAATGACAGATTTAAGATGAGAAAATTTCAAAAAAAATGTTTATATGCTAAAAAAACATTTAAAAATATTTCTAAATAATAAATAATAAATAATTATAAATAATTATAAATTCGATACAAAAATGCTTATAAGAAGCAAGCTTAAAAAAGCAATATAAATTTGTTCTTTAAGATTTAAGGAAAGTAAAGCTAAAATATATTCCTTGATTAAATTCTTTGATAAGAAATAAGTTGAAAATAAATTAAAATACCAAAAATATAAAAAGAATAGAATCAGAAAATCATGTACAAGTCTTATAAGAAGACTTTATTAAATCAAAATACATTTATTTTATCCTAATTTATATTGTCTGTAAGCATTAAATTGTGTAATTACAATTTAAGCAGAGTAAAATTATTATTAAAATTAGTTTAATGCTAAGAAATTATTTAAAAAATATTTTTAAATACCAAAATAAGATCACATCTTCAGGATTTTCCTCCCTGTACAAGCCAAAAGTGCTGGCCAAGTGGGAGGAACTGGAAGCTGGAGCTGGAGCCGGAGCTGGAGCCTGGCATTTACATCATAACATGGCCGTCTGATGGATAGACAGATAGCCGGGCATTAGCATTAGTGGCCAGCACAATGGCCACGATGATGATGAAGATGATTACGATGAGGGGCGGCAGGGAAGGAGCAGGAGCAGGAGCGACGACGATGACGATGACGATGGCGACAGCCGCTCAACTCCAAGGATGAGCCGGCTCCTGTTCCTGTCCCGTGTCCTGGCTGAGATTCGGATGCGGATAGCGCGAGGACTGACTCGTGCTGGGATTCGAAGGATGCGGATGCGGAGGCGGATGCGGATCTGGTGTCTGGTTTTTCGGTGGGCGTGGCTGATGGCTGATGGCTGATGTTGAAACATGCGGGTAAATTATCTTTTCATTTCCATCGGCATCCTTGTTGTCTGCTGCTGTTTGATGTTGCCGCACCACCTCCACCTGCAGCGGCGTACCTCCCAGGCTGTTGGGAGGATGAGTCCTGGGGAAAAGTTGCCATTCGATTCGATTGTTTGGCTTGTTGCGCTTCTAGCTGGTAGCTCCTGGCTGCCGGCTGCCGGCCTTGGGCCTCATTAAGATGGAATTTGAAGCGGCAAGTGAAAGGGAAATGCAATGGAGCCGGGGTGAGGGTATTTTTTAGACAGTTAATAGTCTCTAGTATATAATATAAAGGGTTTCGATAGAGCAAAAATACTTAATTTATATTTATTCAAAGCATATATACCGAAATAAGCATATTTTAGTTTACAATTCGTTAAAAATACTGCAAAAAAGTATGCTAAACATGTAGCATAGCATACTTTTGAGCTGTTTTTGAATTGTTATTGATTACTTGGCTAAATTGCTAACTTTTATTTACAAAGTTAACTTAAAATAGTAAAAAAAAAGTAAACATTAATTAAACTAAGGCAGATTTTGCCAGATTTTTTTGAAGAAGTGGAGTAAGTGGAGTAGCATTGCATACTTTAAAGCTGTTTTTATATTTTTTATATAAAATTTCTTCAAGATATTAAACAAAAAGTATAACTTAATCACATTAAAATACTTTTTTTGATTTAATTTTTCAAGAAATTTTGATCAAAAGCAATATCATAGCATACTTTTAATCTCTTTTTAATTCTTGTTCATCAATTTACGACTATTACAAGTACAATATCCTTCAAAACGTATTTCTATCCCTATTTCTGTATCCTTTTAGCTCTCTAAATGAGTATTAATGAATATGAAACTTATAGCAAACTAAATTGCCAACGTGTCGAAAACAAACGTGACAAAAGTTCGCTCCTGCAATTGCACACAAACCAGAGAAAGAGACAGACAGAGAGAGAGAGACAAGAAAGAGATAGAAAGCGCTTTGATGGCGCTGAAGTTGGACGAACAACAAACAGCAAAATATAAATGACTTTAATAGCTCATCAATGATTCAGGCGGAAATCCGGGCTGTCCAAGTGCAGTCGGTTTATTGGATACCGGAAAGGCAGTCCCTCTTTCTCTCTCTTTCTCTCTCACTCTCTATCTCTGTCTCTGTCTCCCTTCTTGTATATAGATATATAGCCCTCTCTATCTGACGGCCCGTTTGTGTATTTGTTTGATTGTGCCCTGAAAGTGGAGTGGCGGAGTCTGTCTGGGCCTTTGGCTGATCAAAGTTTGGGGTTTGGGGGCCTTCCGTCTGCTTAGCTGCAATGATTTTCACGCTACCTCCGAAAAGTATGCAGCAAAATTTGCATATTGTTTTGCTCCTGCAGTGCCTCCTGCAATTTGTCTCGTACCCAGGTTTTTCCACACCCAAGCCTGGCAGCATCTCGAAGTGCACTGGGAGAAGCTGTGGGAAATTAGAGAATGGTAAGAAAAAGCAGGGAAAATGTAAAGCATATTTTTTGTGGCATACTTTTGGGAGGCTTTTTAAGAGAATTAAAATCTGCGGAGGTTTTTAATCATTTTTTATTATAATTTTTGTTTTCAACTTCCTTTTTTTTGTGGCAGTGCCTGTGGCATATGCACTCCCTTCGACAAGTCACCTCTCACTCCCCGTTTACACCTGGCTGTGTGTATTTGTGTGTGCATCATTATTATCATCATTATAGATGGCACATGGCCAGTTTCCCCCCCATTTCCTCCATTGCCCATGCGACAGTAGCCGCTTGGCTTTTGTGTCTCATTTATTATGCAAATCCGGGGGCCGGGCGAGGTGTGCGGGATCCTGCATCCTTTGCTCCTTGGCTGATTGGGCCAAAAGGGTTCAAGAGTCCAAGAGTCCCCGAGTCCGGCTGCTGCAATTACAGTATGTCGAGTGAATGGAGAAACAATAATGCTTATCGCATATTAATGAAACGACAGCAAATATTACAAATCAACGCAATTGGAAAATTTATGCAGCTCCCACCCCAAACCCACGTTCGCCCCGACCGCAAATGTTATTTAAAGTTTGGACAAACACGGTATCGAAAAAGGTGAAAATTACCATAAATCGAAGCTTAAGGCACTCACTCTTTGAAAATTTTATTATATATTTAATTATAAGTGATACCTTTGAATAATTCAAATGAAAGGTAAATCCATTGCTTGAAAAACTCTGCTATAGAAAAAACTTATAATTCATGTCTGAAACTGCCAAGTTGCTCGGCTATAACAGGGTATCTCCTGGATATAATGAAAACAGAGACAGAGACAGAGAGAGAGAAAGCGAAACAATAATAAAAAGTAAATATAATTTCAGTGTTAATCAATTACGTGCTTTAATTGAAATCGCCAAAGTCAATAGCGAAAATCAAGTAAAACCAAAGCGAGAGAAGCATTTTGGCAATACATATATATAGTATATATATATTCCTCTCTCTGTGAAATGCACATCATTATAAATTATATGTATATTGTGTTTATTTATCTATGAATTTTTAAGCGGCCAAAGATACCCACTTTTCAGTCCGCAAAACGAATGTCCAACTGTCCGTTGATTTCTGTTTGCCCACGAATTGCTTTTCAATTAACTCTAAGCCGTAAAAACATAATTGAAATGCGGCTAGCGCGGCCAGCCATAAGGCAATAAACAAGTAAGACAAGTAAGAGGGAGTCTAACGACGAAAGGATACCCTTTTTTGAGGGTTTGAAGGAGCTGCTTTTAGTTCAGGATTAAATTTCTGGGTAGTCTATGAAGTATTCCTTGGGTATCTGTGACTTATAAGATTTGTTTTTTGATGAAATTTAATTTAAAAATTATGGTAAACAAATTTAGAAGAATATTTACAAAACTCTTAATTAGTTTCTTATATTTTATAGCTTGTTTTAAAGGGAATTTATTTAGAGGAGTACATTTTGTATAATTAAAATAAATTTCTGATTAATATAAGAGCCTCAAAAGGCTTACCTTTTCTTGCTTCTTTATTTAATTAAATAACCTTAATTGTAGGAATATGTTAAACACATTTTAAGAGGCTTTTAAAATGTATTTAAAGTGTTTTATAATTAAACATAATCTTGGTTACCATAATTTATTTAAAACCAAAGGTAGCTTGTGTTGCAAAGATAAATAAAATAATTAAATTCCTATAATAAAGCTTACTCTTTTGTGCTCTTAATGTTAACTTAAATCATTTATTACCGCTTATAAAATATATTAAAGAATTTAAATTGCCTAAAACAGGGACATATCTCATTAAAAACCCCGCTATGACCAGGGTCAGCTTCTGTCTAGTGTCCCAATGGCCCACAGCCCAAAGCTAAAAACCCAACACCTATCCGGCAACACCTTAACCGGAACGCCTGTCCCTATATAGAGCCATGGTGGCATCCACCCCAAACTCAAACTCAAACTCAAACTCAAACTCGAACTCAGTCAAACCCAAAACCCAAACCCAAACCGAACACTCAACGGACGGCCGCCTGTCGTCTGCGGCTGTAAATGAAGTTGTGTTTTAATTAAAATTCCAGACTTTATTTCTGTAATTATATTAACTCGCTGTTCGAATTCGCTGGGCCGGGGCTTTCTCTCTCGATCGATCTTGGCGGCGCAAGGAGTCCAGGACTCCAGGAGGTGTGTGATGGGAGCTGTGAGCTGCTCCTGGGGAGGAGATAAAACCATTAACGGCAAAGTGGAGAAATGCGGAAAACGTGGCAAAGGCATGCGGTGTTCTCGGCTCGGCTTGGTCCTTGGTCCGTAAAGTCCCTGCCATTTGGTCCCCCTTCGTCCTGCATATCCAGCTGTGTCGTCATTGGCATTGGCATCGGCATCTTCAGCGGGGTCAGGCCACCGCACTTCCGTCGTAGTGTCCTGCGTCCTTCATGCCTTCCGCCCTCATCCTTGCCCTTGCCCAGCTGCAAATGGTGTTAAAATTAATTTAATTGAATGTGAAATGAAATTTGTTTTGACACACACCAGCAGCAGCAGCAGCAGCACTAGCACTTGCACACCCACAAACGCAACATCAATGCCAGCTACCGCCGGTGGGTGCACTGAGAGGTATTGGGAGAGAGTTTCAAATACTTTTGGGTTTTTTGGAAAAATATTTAAGCTGCTCAAGCAACAAGTGTTTTGTTATAATTTCTTTAAAAATTCAAGAGAACATATTTATATTTAAGTAAATATTTATTTATAACCATTTTTTGCAGTGCTTTTTTCCAGCCAAGTCGCCCGTGGATTGCTCGGTCCCTGAGGAATCCTTTTGGCCTTCGCCGCCATTGTTTTCCTATCGCTGCATCCTCGCATTGTCGCAGCGAGTACAAATGGCGGCCATTGCATTTCTGAGGGATTCGGAATATCGAAGGAATGCGAAAGCCTCGCATAAGTGGGAGCTTATTGGGTGTTTTATCCGCAACCCCCCTGTTTAAGCCACCAACGGAAAAGGCCGGTGAAAGGCCGGAAAAGTGGCCAAGCCTAGGGAACAACGAAAAAAATAAATAAAATCTATATATATAAGTTAATGAACTTTAAAAGGAATATAAACCAATTTATTTACCTTGACTTAAGATTTCTGGGATGCTGAAAGATCTAAGAAAAGAGTGTCTAACTTCTTATTTTTAATAAAGAAATATTAAAAATATTAATATAATATTTAAATTATAATAATATTTATATAATTAACATAATTTATACATTTTCTTTTCAGGGATATGTCAAACGCTAAGGAAACCTTTTTATGACTTCAAAATAGGAAACTGGTAAGTCTGGTTTTAGAGTTTTAAGAACTTGTTTTAAGAACCTTAAGATGCTTATCAAGAAGCTCTTTGTTTCCCTTAAATTTATATATTTTTAAAGCTAAAAACTAATAAGTCAAAGGAACCTAGTCATAATCTGTTGCTTTTTAATAAAGATATTAGGATAGGAGCTCCCCATTCTTCACCACATTTTCCTTATCCCAAAAATAAAATTAAAAACAAATTAAATAAATTATAAATACAGTAACCCAAATGATTTCCTTAAATTTTCCTAGCTTCCTAGTTATCACAATTTTCCCCAGCAAATTCCCTTCCCTTAAAATAGTATCCTCGATCCCCCAGCAGGAACTCTCTCCCCCCTCTCTCTGTCCCTCGGTGGCCTAATCAAAAACAGAAGCTTCCAAAAGCCGCAAATTTTGGCCAGCGGATGCTGTCAAGTGCATGTGTGTGCGGGTGTGTGTGCGGGTGTGTGTACGGGTGTGTGTTTGCAGGGTGCACGTCCATTTTGCGGCGGCACACGTTGCGTATGCGCAACGCATTTCTATCGGCAGCGGCGCTGAAACAACTAAAAGCTAAAATTTTTGTGTTAAAATTTGCTAAATTTGCATTTTTTGACGTTTTTGCGGCAAGCGGCAGAGCGTTGTAGCAGCTAGACCTAAAATTCAGCAGCCTCCGCCATTATACCCCCTCGTGCCGCCCCCCCTTGGTGGCGCCTGTTTGTGTTGCAAATATAATTTTTAATTTAAATGCAAATTTTGGAAATCATTTTCGAAGCATTATGTGCCCATATTGATACGCAAATTGCTGTCAGCACACACGCACACACACACACTCGTTCCGGACACCGGGACACCCGGACACTTGGACGCACACCCACATCCACAGACACGGACACTTGGACGACGCACACATGCAGATTTAATAACGCATACGCGTCAGTCAACCGCCGCACAAGCCGCAGAGGCAGGGCGGGGTGGGGGCAGCATTAGGAGGAGGGGTTTTCCAGTCCGGGGAGGGGGACAGCTACCGGAACCGTTCTGCCATTGATTTTTGAAAGAATCCGCTAGATAAATGTTGCCATCTGTCAGGTTTTTCTAATGCCAAAAGGCAGGGAGAAGCATCCTTTAGCAGGATGATTTTGAATATATAATTTTAGATATTTCAAAGCAACAAATAAAATTTAAATTAAATATTTCAAGTTGTAAGAAGATATTGAAATGAAAAGGTTGTATTTTTAGCAACAAACAAGCTTTGAAATATAGAAAAATATTAACTAGAAAATAAGGTTAACTTTGGCAAGTCCCCAAAGATTGTAAATTCTAAAAGTTTTTCCAAGGAGTCTAAGAAGTTCAAGGAGTCCCAGGAGTCAAGGAGTCCCCTCTCGATCAGTCAGCCTTGATGAGCAATCCTTTCCAGTTGCAACCTTTGACCCTCCTCCCATCCCATAAATATAATTCCATTTAAAACCATTTTACAAGCCGTCAAATCCGATTATGAACTCATTTCTCGCTGTCCCCGACTATCCACTGACTTTGATGTTTAATATTTAGCAATTTAATTTTAATGCGCCTACCCCCCGTGAGCCACTTCCTGTTCCGTTCCTGGGCCGGGTCCTTCCTTGCCATTAGCACTGGCTCTTTTTGTGTCCACCTGGGCGTATGAGCAATGCCCAGAACCTTGCCCCCCCTTTTGGGGGCGATAATTTTATTATTGCCACAGCCACTGGCGTTGTGTATTTGTGTTTTCTGCTATTAGTTGGCTGCCAGCAGCTGGCCATTAACGTCCATTTAGCCGGGAACGCCACGCATTTCCACAAGTCGGCAACATTTTCTAATTGCCGCAGATGTGGCAGCGGTACTACAGCCAGGCGCGAAATGAGAGTGCCCTCTAAACTGGTATATTTATGCAGCTTGGAGCATAATTAATAACTTGAATACAAGCTTTTGTTTAATTTGTATATAAAATAAACACAAGTCTGTATGTATATTCTAATTCCTATTATTGCAACCTCGAGTGTAGAACATGCGACTTGAACGTTGATTACAACTGACAGGGACACAGGCAGGCAGGCGGGAAAAGCGATGAGGAAAAGTGGCGAGGAAAAGCGAGTCGGAGCACATTTTGCATGCGATGGATGCGATGGCATTGTTGCCGCTCTGCCAGTTGCCATTGATTTCACCCACTTTGCCCGCCAGCAATTAGTGCAACTCCAGCAGCAGCAGCAGCAGCAGCAACACCTACAGCCACACCTGTGTATATATATAGATATATATGTATATTCCCCATCTATATACATCATCTAGCTGTGTAGCTGTGTAAACTTTCCAACCCCCCCACCAGGGCCCATTAGCACCCGACAAACTCTTTTTGCATTCATTTATGAATATTTTAAAATTCATTGCTGCTGCTGCTGCTGCTGGTGCTCTTGCTGTCCCTGCTTTTGTTGTTATTATTGAAATCTAGACGGAAATTAAGTTGTCCCGCTTGGCAATAATAGAGTGTGCCACCTCCACCTCCCTTCCTCCCGGCTGCCTGCAGTCGAGTTACCTGAGACATCTTAATGGACATCAAGGAGCAGAGTTCGGTCGGTGATGTATGCATGCAACTGGGAGGGGATAGAGGGGAGGTGCAGCAGGCTGCTGACCAGAGTGCCATAGTTGCCTCACAAAAGGTCGGGCATTACAACACACCTCAACTCTGGCAGTGACTCTGGGAAAGTGAAGGCGCTACTATTACAAAGGAATTTCCTATAATTTGAGACACTGATTTGCTGGTCATGTGCATTTTGAGAGCTTTCGTTGAAGTTATTTTCGAATTTCTTTTAGTTTTTAACTTTGAGTTTAGTAGTTTATTTACATTGAGGTATTTTGAGTTTTTAATTACAGAGTGAAGGAGAAATTTATTTTTAAGGGGAATCTGGTGGGCCTTAGTTGGGTTATTGGGTTGGCAAATGTTTTTTAAAATTATTTCAAGCTGTACAAAGGGAATTTTATTAAAAATTTAGTGTATTTAAAATTATGTTAAAACGAAACCGTGGTCTTGATTTGCTGTTTTAAATCTTGTATATTTTTAGGTATATTAAAAACTAAAGAGTTAAAAATATATTTTTCAATAAACCTTTGAATTTTGTTAGAAATCGAGCTGGAAATCAAAGCTTCTTCTAGTTCTACTCATTTTTTCTGGAATTAAGAAATGGGTTTAAAATTTTGTACAAACTAAAATATTTTTCGAAAGAATTTTTAAAGTCCTACGAACTTTTGGATACAAAAGATATAGGTCCAAAAAATTTATAGAAATTTTTAAAGGCTATATTAGAATGTATTTTTATTATTATAATTATTTTGTATCACAGATATTTATTTTAAAAGCCTTCCAAAAACCCTCTGAAGCACTTGAATAAAATATATATTGGCCCAGAAAATAGCTAGACATTTCTAGCCGATATACAATCATTATAAATATAATATACATCATATCCTTCGAAAACATTATTAGAACCTTCTTTAAATTTCGGATAAAAAACATGTTATCAAAAAAATTTTTTCAGAAATGTTTAGAGACTAAATTATATATATAATTATATATTATTAATTATATATTACATTATATGTCTTTAATATATAATAATTAAAATATGTTATATATTAAATACATATATTTCAAAAGCCTTTTAGAACCCTCTCTAATTATTGGACAAAGAAGATATAAAGATGAAATTCCTAGAAATTTCCTAGGAATATATAATATATAAAATTATATAAATATTTTAATGGCATCATAAATTATCATAAGTACGGATATTCTTCAAAAACCTTCCTAGAACCTTCAGTAATTCGCGTATAAATAATACACAAACCCAAAAGTTACTCCCAAATTTCTACACAATTATTCCCAGCTAAAGAAGCCTTGAAGATGGCCCTCAAAATGAGTAGCGAATATTCCCCAGTGCTTCCTTTGGATCCTCCTGGTCCAGGAACCGGCTTCCAGGTCACGTGCAAGACGCTGACGCTCCTCGGGTTAACAAGTAGAGCGGCCTGAGGGGTCAGAGGTGAGAGGTGAGGGGTGAGAGGTGGGAGGAGCGAGGTGAGAGGTGCGAGGCCCAGTGAGTGCTTCTCTTCAGGCAGCGCAGGACCTGCTCCTGCTTTTGCGTTAATGTTTCTTTTACGTGCCCACAGCAGTGTCTCTCCCATCCGGCACTTCTCCTCGGGTAATGTAAGTTAATAGCCATTGTTGTGCCTGCCCCTCGACCTCGAACCTCGAACCCCGTCACCCCGTCCCCCCCCCAGGACTCTTCTTCTGGCAAGAACCAAGGAGTCCGCCTCCAAAAAAAAAAGTAGAAAATAAAAAAAAGGTGGAACGGTCAGGTTTATTGATAATTATTGTGCCCGGCTTCCTTTCAGCTCCCCCCTCCCGCCCTGCCGCCGTTGTTGTGCATAAATTTAATTTGCTTAATTAATTAAGAAGAGCTGGGGGAGTGGGGGCAGGGGTGGTCACTTGGCTGTGCTCTACTACTGCTAATTGAAAATAAAGACCAATTTTTTAATTAAACTTTAAATTAATTTATTGAAGTGCTAGGGGCAAGGCGTTGACCCGCGGGATCAGCTCAATCGCTTTGAAATGTTCTTCAAATTAATAAAAGAGAGCTTTAAATAAATGTACAAATAATCTAGCTAGTAATTAAAAACCTGCTTTTAAATTTAATTTTAAATTATAATAATATTTTTAAAGGGAAACTATATTCCTGTTGAAACAAAAGGAACTTCATTATGAAAACCGAAACCTATATCAATATTTTTTGGAAGGAGCCTCGCCACTCTGTCTGTCCCAGTAATTGGGTTTAAATTCCAGGTCCTGGCTTTAATATTAGGGGGATATGGGGGGTGTGGAGGAGTGTGCAGGGGAGTTAGGGAGCACTAAACCAACAATGCGCTAATGCTCATTTAATGCGATTTCGCACGTTTGCATTTTCTATCAGGACTCCTCACACACACAGGACCTCACACCCACATGTGAGCCGGAACAGGAAATGGGTGTTGGGTTTATGGGGGAAAGGGGTTCACGAAGGAGAAAAGCAGAGGCTAGAGAGTCTAAGAAATGTAATAAATAAATAAGGACATTTTTTTACTTGATTTAATGTCAACAAATGTATCATTTAAATAAAAAAAAGGTTTACAAAGCTATACAAATTTTACAAAATTATAAAGTAATTTCCTAAAAACATAAATAAATTATATTTAATTTAATTATAAATTTAAAAGTATAATTTATCTATTTTTTAGTGATAAAAAGAATTTAAAAACAAATATAAAGCTTATTTTCTTAGCTTTATTTGTATATCCTTTTTTCTCCTATCCAAAACTTTATTATAAAATTTTAAAAAATTCTAAGCTATACATATTTTAATTAAGTTAATTTTAAAATATTTTTCCTCATCAACTTTTAACCGCATAAACGCCATTTTAGCCGCATCTGCTGGCCATGCGAGTGCATGGCTAAAACGTATTTATCTAAGTTTTACGCAATATTTGCACTATATTACATAACCGCATTGTTGCCACCGCCAATGAAGCTCGAAATGAAAAGCTAGCCAGGCTAAAAAAAAAAAAAATAGAGAAAAAAAAGAACGTGGAAACTCCAAAACGGAGGCGGTGGGTGGCTGGACGGTTGCCGTGCAAAAGGTAAACACAAATTGTTGCATGGACGCAGTGAAGCGGCGACTTACACTTGAAAAAATATTCGAAATTTCAGGATAAATAAAAGTTATTAGTTACTGAGATATATATAGAGATTAAAGGGTTTTTATTTACAAAGAAAATATAAAATGTAGGCTAGAAATTTGTTTTTATAGATTTTTTAAATTATTTATAATGTCGTTGGAGAGTTTTAAAAATTTAAAGACAGTTTTTAAGTAAATATTTTGCGGAATTTTATAGAATTTTTGTTTTGACAGCTTTCTTTGTTTTTATTATTTTATGTGTATTTTTTAATTGTATTTTTCATATTATTTATAAATTTATATAAATATATACATAGGTAAAGGTAAGAATTTTATATTCTTCTTTTGAAAAAATCCCTATTTTTAAGTAAGATAATTGTCGTGATATAATTTTTTTTGAAGATTAATAATTATTACTTATAATAAAGAAAATTTTAAATTGAAATTTAATACACATAAAGTTGTGCAAATATATTTTTTAAAGGTATACATAATATAATAATTTATAAAGCATTAAAATTATTATAAATATTTTCCCTGACTGAGTTGCCAGCTTCAAAATAAATTAATTAATATTCATTCTCAGCTTTTCCCTTAGTTCACAAACTAAATTTAATCAAAACAATATATATATTTCAAGTGGACTTGACTCACTGGGAAAACTCGCCCATAAAATACCGCAGGCGGAAAAATCTGTGCTAGCTACACGCGGAGAAAAAACGGAGGGCGAAAATATTAATTAAATTAAAACCACAAAACCAAGTCCGCAAATATCCGCACACACACACGCACACACACATAAAATGTTGTAATCACGATTTATGCTGAGTTGGTTATTTACACTTTGCACTTAATACACACACACACACCTCCGGTGGGGGTGTGTGTGCATACATGAGTGCATGTTGCACACGTTGCGCGAAGCTTTTTGCATGTTTAGCAGAAAATAATATGCAAATTATGCAATTATTTTAGCTCCATCTCTGGTAGTGTGTGTGTGTGTGTGTGTGTGTGTGAGGGTCCTTATCGCCCACTATCCCGGCGCATCCTGTGTCCAGCATCCTGTTTGCCACATCCACCACCTGTGAGTGAGTGAGTGCCACCCCTTTGGCAGGTGCTCCTGCCGACCGAGTTGGAGATGGAAATGGAGGCACTTTGCCTGATTGCAGCCGTCTGCCGGGTGTCCAGTTTCATTCTCAGTGTCTTGCAACTTGCCTAATCGCCTCGCCAGGAGCCAGGAGCCAGGACACAGGACACAGGACTCTGGACCCTGTAGCCACTTGCCACGAGGCTACTTTTTAACGTTCCCTGATTTCTGGCAGATCATTTGGCAACAACTTTGCCTGGGCAACTTTGCTCGCTTTGTTTTTCCGCTTTGGCACGGCAAGGACTCTGCGGGACCATCTCCTCGTCCTGTCGGCGCCAGAAATTTATGACAGCATTTGGCCAAAACATATGCCGGCAGACGGGGGGGACATTAGCAGCCATTGTCGTAACCTCAAGCACGGAAATCGGAGGAGCATAGAAGGGGGGAAACATGTCACTCACTGAGCTCTTTTAATAATGTGAAAATCATGGAAATAAATCGGTTTGTTTGGGGAACAACAGAGAATGTTTGGGAAATGTTTATAATTGAAAATAAAAAAAGTAAAAAAATAGGAAAGGAAATGTAAATTTAAATATAAGACAATGTAACCAATTAATCAAACTTTTCTGTATGAAATTCTGGAAATGAATCCCTGAAAATTAACAAATATAATTAAAAAAATATAATTTGAAATATAAGAATATGTAACCAATTAATCAAACTTTTCTCTATGAAATAATAGAAATTAATATCTGGAAATTAACAACTAGAAGCATAGCTTCAGAAATTTTTTATATATCTTCCTTACAATTAAATCTTATTTATTTCTAGGTATTTTCTTTAGATATTCTCTAGTTTTATCCTAATTTTTCCCTAGTTTTTTCCTAGATTTTCTTCTAGTTTCACCCCCAGTTTCCCCTAGCTTTTCCCCTCCATATTATCCCTCCAAAAAGGAATATATCTTCCCATCTAAATTCACTTAACCCCTGCTCGGCACACTCTTCATTTATTTGGACGCCTCCTTGAATGCCTAATGAGCGGCAGGATCAAGTCGTGTGCTCTTCCGGGGCGGTCTTCATATATTATTTATTGACTTTCATATGCAATTTGGCAGGCAGACAAACAAAAAACGTTAAATTATGCACCCCCCTTTTCGGTGGCCATAACAAAGTCACTTGTCAACTGCAGCCAATCTTAGTTCGAATCGAGAAATCCGAGAAATTAAAAGACCCGCCGGCAGAGGCAGCTAGCACACTTAATGCCAAAAATATGGATAATGTCATTTTTTTATCGAGAGGAGGTCGCTTTCCGCTTCCTGATGTGATTATGATAAAATATCCTCGAGCTGCCTGCCTGCCTGCCTGCCTGCCGTTCGCTCCTTTTTATGATTTATGACTATGAATATGGCAAACAAAGCGGCTTCGATTCTCTCCAGCTATCGGGTATCGGAACGGGGAAGGAGACCAAAGGAGCGGCAGGACAATAAGCACTCGAGTGCGTCGGCATAATTTATCCTTGTTTGCCGCAATTTCGAATTGCTGAAACTTTTCCCCCTCCAACGCTCTCTTGCCTCCTTGCCTCACACATATATTTCTTCCTTTTTTATTATTATTTTCTCCAACCACCTGAGAGAAGAGGCAAGGAGTGGCTAAAGGACGTCTGGCCACCCTTGTCCTGCGAACACCATCGATACACCCGTCTGGCCATCATTTTTCGCGCATAATTTGCTCTATTATGGGGCTCGAGTTCGAGTTCGAGCTCGAGTCCTGCGTCCTGTGTCCTTGGCCAAGGGGGTGCCGTCAATTTTCATAATTTGCGACTTCTTTTTCGGGGGGTGCCACGAGGTCAACTCACTTAGCACTGTCACGCCCAGCAAAAAAATAATAAAAGCAAATTTTGGAAGAGAGAGAGAGAGGGAAGGGAGGAAGCCTGCCGAAAAAGGATATGAAGCGAAGGGGAAAGTCTGAATACCCTGGATAACAATATTCTGGCACTTCAACCAGAGGGTGGAATATAATAATATAATAAGTCGAAGCCAGATGACAGGATTTAACAGGTTTTTAGCAATTTATAAAAGCTTTAATACTTTACTTTAACTTTAATTTAGATGTTTTCTTAGGAAATATTTAAAAATTAAATAGTTAAATATTAATTGAATATGTTTTGAGACCCTACGAGATTTTAGAACACGTTTTCCCTTGGCTTATTCTTGATTTCAATATTTTTATTTAAACATTTAAGCTAGACAACATTTTCTTTATACATTTTAAAGCTTTATTTCCTTAACTCACTTACCTTTGATTTATCTACTAAAAAAGTACTCTTACATCCAGGTTTATTCCTGTAATTATTTCCACAGAAAAAGTATTTTCCAATTCCTTGTTTCTCTCCGGAAAAACTAAAATCAATTGAAGAGCAAAGAAAATGCTTCTTGAGAGCGATTCAAGTGGGGGAAAAAAGGGAGGAAATCCATGTAAGTGGTAAAATTATGGGGCAATTTCCTCAAACCCCCCTCAAGGAGCAGATTTTCCACACACACACTCACACACACACACGATGAAGGTGAATAAGGACTCGGATTCGGTGCATGAATACTTCTAATCAAGTGAAAGCAATCAGTTCTCCAGCGAAGTGAGAGGGCGACTCTCCTCGAACGAATCAAATCAAATCAAATCAAATCAGGGCAGCACACTCAATTACCATATGAGTCGGACTGAGTGAGTGTATTCAGTGCATTCATTTCGGACATACGTGGCTTACAAGTGCATATACATACGTGTATATACGCCATTCGTCGCCCCGTCTCTTGTTTGCATTCCTTTTCCTACCAATCTTGGTGGCTCCTCCTGCTACTCATTGCGTATACGCCGTGTGCAACGGTCAGTCTTGGGCCTCTCTCTCTCTCTCTCTCTCTCTCGTCCTGGCCACGGTCAAGTGCGGCTTTCCGGGGGTGGTTTCTGTGGCTGCCGCGACGCTGTTGCATGCCACCCTCTCAGCCGTCT
The DNA here is from genome assembly GCA_008042675.1 of Drosophila seguyi. Lineage (NCBI taxonomy): Eukaryota > Metazoa > Arthropoda > Insecta > Diptera > Drosophilidae > Drosophila > Drosophila seguyi. The sequence goes on along the minus strand of VNJU01004687.1, from coordinate 6,457 downwards.
CAGCTGGCCAAAAATTACAGGGGGCTTTCTTTTATTTTTATTTGTTTTATTTTTAGGCAAGTGAAGAGGTCAAAACAGATGCACTGCACTGGGAAAATTGTCTAGATTTTAGGAAAATATTTATTCTTAGAGGGAGAATGCAAAGATTTTCTAGATATATTTTGTATCTTTTATTTCTGTCTTCATTTACCTTCAATAATTATTTTTAATATTATTTCTAAGCTCTTGACTTGTGTTTATTACAAAAATAAATAACTTGCTGACCTTTTTGACTGCGTTAGCAATTTTATTCACCCCTCGAGCACCCAGAGTTGTGGCAGGAGCAGCCTCTCTCCCTCCCCAAAAAAGGTGCACAAATGAGGCCACCGCAGGCCAGACATATGTACGAAATGTAACGTAATGAATTTGATGATCTATTGTCAAAATGGGTGGCTGGAGAGGCAGCTAGTCGTAGGCCTTGTTTAAAGTCAGTTCAGCGGCGGCGGCTCACTTTGTATGCGTGTCTCGCAGGATGCAGGATTCGGAGCTCGGGATACGGGATTCCGGGATTCTGGAGAGAGTGTGCGAGTGCTGGAGTTCGAGTGGAGTGTGTGTGTGCGTGTGCATCCTTGGCATCTATCAGTCTGCAGAGCTTCCTTCCTTCCTTCCTGTCCGCCGGAGCGAACGTGCGGCAATGCGTGTGTGTGTGTCTGCCCCTTATCCTCACGTCCTGCGTCCTTCCGCGCCTTACCTCCTCCTTACCTCTGCATCCTTGCCCGCCCCACTGGCAGCCATCGGTCTGTGTTATTTTGGAATGCGTCGACTGATATGCATATGGGGAGTTACACGGTCAGAAAAGTGGCCTAAAAAGTCTTAAGAAATTGTTAATAATTATTTTCAAATATGTATAAAAATATAATTTGTTATTTAAATATCTAGAAAATATGTTAAAGATATAATCACAGCTTAAGCAAGTCTCTCAATATTTAAACCAGATCTCTCAGTGACAACACGACACAACCACGGCATCCACACCCACATGAGTGCTCATTCATTCATTCATTCATTCATTCATTTTGGGCCCAGGAACCCTGGAACCCACGGCACCCAGTCCACTCGAACATCCTGGATTTCGGATCTGTGGATCTGCTCTGCTCGGCTCAGATAGCGATGGGCCAAGGCAGGGCAGGCAGGCGTTACAGGATACTGAGGCAGGGGCAGGGGCAGGATCGGGGGCATATTCAATTTAGCAACACACGAGAAGATGACAAAACGATTGCTTTCGACTGCTTGTCATATGGATGATGAATTGTTCCTGTTCCGACCAACCGACCAGCTCCCCATCCCCATCCCCATCCGCATCCGTATTCCCGTCCTGCGTCCTGCGTCCTTACATCACAGAGAACATCCTTTTGTTTTTGTGCTGCTGCCGCTGCTGCATATTAATGGCGAGTGTGTATGGTGTGTATGGTGTGTGTGTGACAAACTTAAAGCGGAAATTAAATTTGGGGCAATTAAGGTGCCGAAAGTGAAATGGCACCTTCTTCACATGGTTTTTATGTGGCAAGTTATGAATGGCCTTTTAAGGGTTTGATTTCCTTTGTATGAGTTTAAAATCATGGAAAATGCACAGAAGCTAAGCCTTAGGGCTGCTCTGCACGAGCAGACAAGGCAAAACCTGTTGGACATTATTTATCATTATGAAATATATATCCGGAAACATATATATCAAGTTTTTGAGAGATTTGCTGTAATAAATGCCTCTGAGTTGCTGTAAATTAATTGAAACCAAAGAGTAAATCATGTCTAAGGCTGCTCTGCACCAACAGACTAGGAAAACATAAATAAAAACATAAAATACATAAATATTGAAGAATGTAAATAATATGAGATATTTCCTAATATATACATCCGATTTGTAGGAAAATCTAAGGCATCTCCACACTGAACTGAACTTTTTATTACTTAACACACGCTTTAAGGCCCCTCTGCACCAACAGACAAGTGTAGCCACTGCAACTTCTTAATTTTTTTAAAATAAATAAATCTTGCAATAATTATCTAGTTTATAGTAAAATACTTATTAAAAAGCCTTAAGCCAAGGGCCATATATGCACGACACTCTTCAAACCTGAAGCCCTAAGGCTGCTCTGCACTAATAAACAAGAAAAAACACTTGGAATATTATTTCTTATAAAAAATACATATATCTTGAAATATATATCAATTCCTTTTAAGTTTTTCCCCTATAAAAACAAGTGTTTTCCAGTAATACCTTAACCGGAAGCCAACGCCCTAAGACCCCTCTACACGAGCAGACAAAAAAAAAAAAGAAACCCTCAAAAACAGTGGCTAAGGCAGCTAACACGAACTCAATTTACTTAGAAAGTGTCATTAAAACTGGCCAAAAGGACCGCGAACAGCTGGCGAAGGGCGACGAGACCCCCTGTTAACCCATCAACAGGCAAACCGGAAGTGCTAGGACCCCGCTGCACGTAGCAAGGGGCACGGGGCACGGGGCACGGGGCACTGGCGAATCAATTAGTTCAATGCATGTGAAGAGGGCGCAGCAGCGCAGCGTCGGCTTTATTTGCTCTGAAGCACTTCCGCTGCAGCTCGCTGCCAACAAACAAAACTAATTACAAGCATTTTCATTAACGCCTACGAGTGAGTGCCTCCCACTCCTACTTGCATTTAGCCGGGGGAGGGGGGGAGATGGGAAGGCCAGGGAAATGGGCAGCCAGGACACAGGTCTGGGGGAAAGTAGTGCTGGTTCTACTGCGGGAATGGGCCAACTACTTAAAAGTCGATGCGCAAGCAAGGCTAAAACACTTTTGCAGTCACTCAAGTGACAATGCAGACGTCCAGGGAGGGGGCGGGGGTTGGGTGGAAAAGCCAGTGCTGTCCCAGGAAAATCGCAGCTAAGAATTTGAACTAGAAAATGTAATATTTAAAGCTAGGAAGGTATTTTGAGCTTATTTTAAGATCGATTTTTATGCAAATTAAAATATTTACAAGAATTTTCCCCTTAAGTCATGTTAACACTCCAATTTTCAGCTTTTCCAAAGCATTTTCCTTTGCAAAAATTCATACATCACCAACTAGTCTCCCTTTTTCTAAGTAAATATATAAAACCAAGTAATTATCTCCGAGAAAACCAAGCTAGAAACCTCCTCATCACTGATAGAAAATCTCTGAAAAGTGGACTGGGGGAAAAGCGTCCGAGTCACCGGAGACGGAGACGACAAAGTTCGGTGGCGCAAACTTTACCGCCAATGCGGCGCATCCCGAATCTGTGCCGTCAACAAGAAAAAATATTCGAAAAGGCGAGTGTAAACCCAAAAAAGCAACGCCCACCGAAGTCCGAAATGGGTGGTCCAGGAAAATGGGGTGGGAAATACAGGGGTGGGGCGAGTGAATTGTCTAATTACAGCTGCCAGCTGCAGGGGAAAACAAAAAGGGAGGCGCGTCAAGAGCAGCGGGAAAATCCAGGGCTGCGCCTTTTGTCGCCGCCAAGGCGAGTCGAAAACATCTTAAGCACATTTTTAATTAATTTAAATGCGTTAAGTTGCCTGTCACTTCATTTGGCGGCCCCCAGGACAGTGGCCCAAGGCCTGGGCTCGGTCCCCTTGAGTCCGCGTTTCAGCACTTCACTGGGAATCCTTTTTTGGCCAGAGAAGAGCCTCGTCCCAATGATGCTGATGGGGCTTTGGCCAGGACCAAAGGTTGCGAGCTGTCAATTCACCTTGACTAGATTATTTTTTGAAGTGCGAATTAAGGCGGTAATTTAGGGAAAGCTCGAAAAGGAAAAGCTACGAAATTTATATAAAAATAATAAATATATAGAAAATATGCAATGTCAAAACTCAAAAACCTCATTAAATAAAGTAAGCTAGGATATGTTTTATTCCCCATAAACCAGGCTCTATCCTTTCCACACATCTGTCTATATATATCCACAACCATCGACTGCAAATTGACCAAAAAAAAAAAAAAAACTCTATTATTCCATTTCATTCCATTCAGCTCGCAACGACTGGCTACAAATTGTCCAACTTAATTAAAGAAACGCTGTCTTACTTTGTAATTGAGCGCCATCTACCGGCCCATCACGTCCATATATATATATACCCGATATATATACACAGGACATACTATATATATCTCGCACAGTCCAGGCCAAATTTCTGGGATTAACTCTTGATTTGCACACAAAAATAAATTTATGAAAATATATCACAAAACATTATCTTTATAAAAAAATATTTTTCCAATTAAAAATTTTATAAAAATAATTAAAACAAAAATACCTATTCATAATTATCGAATTAGCTTTGAGCAATTTATTCAGACTCGGGGAAAAGTCAGCTGCAGAAAATACACAAATGTTTATTTATTTGGCAAACAAACAAATAGGCATTTCTCTCTACCCCATTTTTTATTTTATAAACAATTTTAGTGCACACAGAAAACACCACAAATTATGGTAAATATATATATATACAGTTCGATTGGGGATATCAGCTGTGATTTGGCCCCGGGGCCATGTTTTTTGGCCATGCCTGTGCTTTATAAGCTGGCCGAAATAAACAAAAATAAATGCGGGGGATAGAGTTGCAGGAAGCTGGAGACCAAAATACAAAAATAAAAACCAAAAAAACCGGCAAAACTCAAAGTGAAAAAAGCGGGGCAATTTCCGTGTCATCGTGAGAGAGTGTGTGTGTGTGTGTTGACGGCAACAACATCCCAGCAGCAACATCTGCGGCAGCAACACATGCAACAAACATTGCAGCGGCCTTAAAAAACAGGAGCGGAGGCAGTGGTAACAGAGGAGAAAGAGGGGTTTCAAACAGGGACAGAAAAGGGGTCTAAAGGGGGGCAAAAGAGGGGCCTGGACAGGGGGCAAAAGAGAGCCAGAAGAGGGGCCCGAACTGAGGCTGGACATGAAATTGTATCTGGGCAAAAAGTGCACCGTTGCTTTTAATTGAAAACGCAAATTGGTCATCAATTAATTTGACATACATATAGACGTTGACGTTGACCGTTGGTTTTCCAAAAAAAAAAATAACCAGAAAATAAAACAAAAATAAACCAAAATATAAAAAATAAAAACAGTTGCAAAAACAAAATGCCGAAAAACTTGAAAGGAAACTGCGAGGTCATCGTCCCAACCGCAAGCCAGGAAATGTCAATCCCCCGAAAATTCACTTAAACGTTTTTGATTGCTTCAAAAGCAGCCGCCGCAAAGGCATACAAATAAATAAATATATATATTTGTTTATATATATAAAAGTAAATAAAAAAAGCAGCTATCTGGCAACAGAGTCCCTTTGCAGGACACAACCCCCGATCCCAGATCCACGATTCCCCACGATTATCATTACTATTTTGGTGCTGCCTTTGTCTCCCTGCTTTGATGGTGTTTTCCTATATCCTGTATGGAAGATCTGAATGGGTATATGTATATATAGGTGGAAATGAGGAAAAAATATTTCAATAAATAATATTATTTTGGTTAATCCTTTTGTAGGTAACATTATATAAATAATCAGGTCAGAAACCCTTTAGGTTGAAAAACTTGTATGGTTTTTTGATCATAACTTGGCTAAAACTCAACCGATTTCAGTGTGGTTTGGTTTTTTCGTCTTGGTTTTTCAAGGAGAAATTTTCTGCATTCAAATCTTAATATCTAATTTTTTGTCAATTTTTTTCACAATTTTGAAAAAAATGGGTCACACTTTTGGCTGAAAAATTTCTATTGTTTTTTGATCATAACTTGGCTAAAACTCAACCGATTTCAGTGTGGTTTGGTTTTTTCTTCTTGGTTTTTCAAGGAGAAATTGTCTGCATTCGAATCTTAATATGTAATTTTTTGTCAATTTTTTTTACAATTTTGACGATGTAACCCCTTGCATATTTTTGAAAAAATGGGTCACACTTTTGCCTGAAAATTTTTTATGGTTTTTTGATCATAACTTGGCTAAAACTCAACCGATTTCAGTGTGGTTTGGTTTTTTCTTCTTGGTTTTTCAAGGAGAAATTGTCTGCATTCGAATCTTAATATGTAATTTTTTGTAAATTTTTTTCACAATTTTGACGATGTAACCCCTTGCATATTTTTGAAAAAATGGGTCACACTTTTGCCTGAAAATTTTTTATGGTTTTTTGATCATAACTTGGCTAAAACTCAACCGATTTCAGTGTGGTTTGGTTTTTTCTTCTTGGTTTTTCAAGGAGAAATTGTCTGCATTCAAATCTTAATATCTAATTTTTTGTCAATTTTTTTCACAATTTTGACGATGTAACCCCTTGCATATTTTTGAAAAAATGGGTCACACTTTTGGCTGAAAAATTTCTATGGTTTTTTTGTTCATAACTTGGCTAAAACTCAACCGATTTCAGTGTGGTTTGGTTTTTTCTTCTTGGTTTTTCAAGGAGAAATTGTCTGCATTCGAATCTTAATATGTAATTTTTTGTC
>VNJU01004686.1:0-46537 GCA_008042675.1 Drosophila seguyi | reverse complement strand
ATGTTAAATTTGAACAATGTAAGTAATAAAAACGTTTACTGACTGTCGATCTGGTAAATCAAAAATTCTGGCATTGTTTCTTAAGTTCTGGTTGTTTCGTTGAACGCTTAACAGGGTCTGTCGCCTTCTTAATTCATTCACCGCTAATAAATGTAAAAACATTTTGCTTAAGAAGTAACGCAACAAACTTTGAATCGGGACGGGCAAATCAGCTGACATCTGCATTAGTTTTCTAATACTTCTTGCCGACCATTTCCAGCACTGCCTCCGAAATCAGATGATTGTGGTTTCAAATATTAAAAATTAACTTATTACCGCCAAGAATGCTTGTACCTTTCATTTTATGCAATGAATCAGTACCCTATTAACGTCCTTTGGTTGGAAACTATAGCGGGCCAAAATTTGATCGGCCCCTAATTCACAAAACTCTGGCAAAACAAACGCAGCGGCCAGCTGAAATTTTTTGGGAACAAAGGGGACCAAAGGGAAATTTCATAAAAAATCCTTCAAACAACAAGGGAAATTCGCTTATGTTAAAGGGAAATCCGAAAATGTTATCAAATTCACTTCCGAGTGGAAACTGGAACAGGCCTGATTGTAATAATGTTTCATGTAAAAAATGTAGCATGCTTTTAGGTGTAGTTTTTTGGTTTTTGCCTTCCTGTGCGCGTAAATATTATCGACCACGCCTACTTTTTACATTTTACCAGTTCTTAATTTTTAAAGAACTTACAGTATCAATTTCATTATTATTATTATTTCATTATTACCACTAGAAGTATTTTTGGCCGCGTCTCCTTACAAGCCCAACCAGTGTGCACAGTACTTCCACTAAAATATTTTTGGTGGATTTCAAAACACCAAACGTGACGTCAATTTCGATGCTGCCAGATCGATAGATTCAAATATTCGAAGTCGGGTTCAGTCGCCAGTCGACAGGCAGCGACTAGAGCTGGGTAGTCATTTTATTTATTCTCGCGCCAACATTTAACATTTTAATTTTAAATTAAAGTGAAAAAAACTAAGTTAATTAACAAAATAACTTTTTTTATATATGTATAACATTATTTCAAGGAAAAAATAACCCAAAACCGACCATTTTAGAATAATTTAAATAAAATGTTTGCTAATCAAATACAAGCATGATTGCATCTGGCAACATGGCAGCCCTGCCAGCGAATTTAGAATGGCTTGTGAAAAAACTAAAAACGCAAAACATTTTCGATGTTGTATGGCACCTAGTAATTGATTTAGCGGAAATGCGAAATTTGGTGGAAATGAAATCACCAGTGATTTCTATGGCACCCCTGAATATTAAGGTTTGATTTCAATACGTTAATTTGGTCAAACGACTTTTTTTAAGCAGAAATTCTCCTAATCTTCGTCTTATCCAGCTAATTGAATAAAGCGCCATCTATCGCTTCCCTTCAAACAAAGCAACAAAATAACATTGTATGAAGCGCCCTCTGTTCGTAATTTTCTACTGTTAACGCAATGCCGTTGCCAGACCGATTGGTCGCAATTTTCTGTTCCCAGTCCCGGTGTAGAAATAAAAAATCCCTCTTGAGGGGGACTTTTAAAAATATCGAGGAAAAGGCAGTCGGACACAAAATTCGTCTTCGCCGCAAAAAAATGTAATTGTTTTTTATGAAATATACCTTATTTTTGATTTAAAATATGTTTTGCTGTGACAAGCATTGAAAATTTAGAATATTTTTTATTTTATCAACAATTTTCAAAAAAAATTATATTTCCTTCATAAATTTGACATGTTTTGATTTATGAAGGAAATATCATTTTTATCAATTATAAAATGCATTTTAGATAGAAGTAAACAACCGCCATCTATATTTGTTGAAGTTTCAATACATAATACTGGTATTTGCATAAATACTTCTTTTACGTTTGTAAATTATTGTCAAAACTTATAAAATAAGAAGTTGTGCAATAGCTCCACCTAACTTTCAGTATAAAAAGTTAATTTACAATATAATAAGAGCGACACATAGGTGGTGTACACGTTAAATATTTGTTAAACTTTGCGCAGTGCTCTTGATATCGTATATTATTTTTAAAACGATAAGGTATTAATATTAATACGAAACGGTAATATGTCAGGTAATACGATACGTTATTAATATAAATACGATACGATAATACGTCATCCAATAGCAATAATGATACGACATATGTTTCATATTGTTATCGTATGTTTGGGTGAAAACGATAAGGTATTAATATTAATACGATACGATAATACGTCATCCAATAGCAATAATGATACGACATATGTTTCATATTGTTATCGTATGTTTGGGTGAAAATTAATTATATCGTATTGTATGAAGTACATGATTCACTAAAATTCGGCGTATCGTATTATTATTGTATGCGTTTGTGAAACACTCGTAAGGAAAACCACGACTTTCGTCAGTGTTTATTGGTAGAAAACGTAAATTAAAATCGTACGTTTCAGTTTGCTTGAGTGAAATTTATCGTATTGTATGACCCTCATAGTATTTGAACGTATTAAGTGGTGCTAAAACCATTGAGATAATTTTCCATCGAATTGAGTGTTTTGAGTGAGGTAAGCAAGTTTAACAGTGTTTTGTTCTATCACTAAATCAACATATATTCAGCGGTGTTCCCCATGTGAGGGTAAATGAGAGCTTTGTCAATTGTGTTTTATTTAAATTTATTTACTCATCTGTTTTTAAAATATTATCAAAAGAGCTGAACTAATTTTTTCTCGTATTTCTTCATGTTCCATGAAGCATGTTCGGCAAAAACATTTAGCCTGGAAACATTTTCTACGATTTTATGTAAATACATGCATACATAAAGATTTTTCCAGTTAAATAGAAAGACGAATTTGGTGGTTGATCGATATTAAGTCTGGATACACCGACATTTAAATTTCTATATAATGAGCTTATCGTAAAAAGTTCATGTTATCAAAGTGCACTTGAGTGCCTAGACCTGCCTTGCAATTTTTGTCATTTTTGTTATGATGGAGTCTAAAGGAAATTAAATTTGTGCAGCCGAAAGAAAAATAATTATAAAATTAGTTTTTGATGGTAAAAGTTACCGTAAAGTTGAAAAAGAAGTTGGCAGAGCCCACTCCTATATTCAGAAGGTCATCAAAAACTATAATTCAACCGGTCCAATAATTTCCAAATCTCGAGCTGGAGGTCCTCGCCTTTAAACGCAGGGAAAATAAAAAAATTATACAGTTTGAATAAAAGCCCATGAGCTGACTTTAGAGGTTAAAGAGCGGTCCTCCAAGCCACCAGAGTTTAGGAACAGCGTAATTTTTTACGATGAGAGTAAGTTCTGAATTTTTGGAATAAAAGGTAAAAAAACTTATTTGAAGAAAACGAGGCACTGTGATGGATAGGCAAAATTTTGTACCCGACTGTTAAACATGGAGGCGACAGACTAATGCTTTGGGGCTGTATGGCAGCTGGTGGCGTAGGAAATCTTATATTTATAGAACCACATATCGGCGTATTAAGCGATAATCTACATTAAATTGCGAAAAGTTTGGGAATAGAAGCATCATTTTATTTCCAGCATTATAATGATCTCAATCACTCAGCTCATAATCTTATGCTCTGGCTCTTCTATAACGCCAAAACACAGCTGAAAACAAAGATCCGGACCTCAATCCAATAGAGCACTTGAGGGACCTTCTTTAGCGCAGAGCCAGAAAACACAAGATTATATCAAAACAAAGTTTAAGGAAGTTATATTGCAGGAATGGGCTAAAATTACGCCCAGGGACACCCAAAAACTAGTGGATTCTAAGTCCGGACGTCTGAGGGAGGATCTCCATAAAGGTGGCTATCCTACTAGTTATTAAAGCCATCTTAGGAAGTTTTTACATGTGTATCCAGACTTTTGTGGATGCACATTTTGGAGTACCTTTGCTAAAAATGTCATAACAAGTAAAATATTCGACGGAAAATTAAACAAAAATGGATTTGAAAAACATTTTCCCAGTTTATAAAATAATATTGGTATATTGGTATGTAAAATAATTTCTGAGAAATTCAACGTTAAATTCATACATTTTTTTTTAACATGACCACTATCCCAGATCCGCCCTCACCACTTCGCAAATCACTTCCAATTATGGTTAAAAATTCTGAACATTTGAACGGAAATCAGATTTATAAACAAAATTGTTCGCCCAATAAAATATTCCATCAAATGCCATCCAACTCAGTTTCGATTCTGGCATCGGACTCGGGCGCTTACCTTAAGAAAGGTAACTTTCCATACGAAGAAATGTCAAACAGTATTGCAAGTTTAACCTCACTTTGACATAATGTTCAATAGACGTAGAAGCGCTATATCCCATCATAGCCCCCTCAGCAACTTCCTAGTTATTTTACCATATATGAAGGGATTCGCTCGGAAGTGATTCGTTCAGAAATCTTAGAATTAAACTCTGACCACATCCCCTTGATAATCGAACCAAGAACTGCTTAAAAGCTCTCCAGAAAGATGCTTATTGTTTCTCAAAACGCGAGCATTCCACGGTTTCAGGCAGCAATTAACCAACTTGTTAAGCTCAAAATGGTTATAAGCTCCTCTGAGGACAATGACAACTCCACTAAACTCATTGCTCAAAATATCCACATCGCTGCTGAGGCTTGGATTTGGTGACGTTAAAGAGACCCTTACGTCGATCCTCATCGTGATGAGGACGATCTCAAGAAGTAGCTGCTTAAAACAAAAAACGAACCTATATAGCGTGCAGAGAACTGCAGGGGTGTCACTTTTTGTCACCTTGCCGTTATTTTTTTGTATTTGCACACATAATTTTTAGGGAACGCGTGCCGGTCGCACTTCCACTCAAAACGAATATAGAAATAACGGATAAGTAGCAAAAAGGCAATGTGGAATTAATGGAGGTAGGCAAGACACATAAGAATTACTCGAGTGTTTTTTTAAGCACCAAGGTTGATCTGTTCTTTGCGTTCAAGTTCGGTGCATTTGACTTTGACTGCGAGAAGCGCAAATACTGACAGCAGTTCAGCGGCCGAGGATTTTTTTTAGCTGGCTATTATTACGGAAATGAAATATATTAGGACCTAAGAACGTTACTTTATAATAAATTTAAATAAAAATAGTAGTTAAAAATAAGTAATATGCAATGACGCTAAATGCTGCATTGGCTATCCCGACGTCCAGGCGAAATTTGAAGAGGGTTATCCAGGAGACCTTTGGACAGGGGGAGGCAAAGAACGCGTGTGCTTCACCAGTAGCCAAAAATATGTTTAAATTCCATTGTTTATCAGAATGATATTTTATCCTTACTCTTATGTTTCCATGTTATGTTCGTTGCTATTGTTATTTACTACGTTTTATAACCATTTAATTGGTTGCTAGAGGGCCAAAAAAGGCCATTTTGGGAATTTTTTTTAGAGAGTCTATTTGAGTTATTGAATCGGGGTTTCTTTTAGGTAAAAGAATACACTTAGTTTTTTTTAAATTATTTTTTATTAAAAAAAAATTTTAAATGAACGGAGTAATTCATTTTTAAATTAAGGTCCAAAGAAAGTAGAGGTATTCTGTACCAGATACCGTTACCTCAAAAATCATACAACATTTTGTTTGAACTTAAAGTTGCTTTTTTTATAAAGTCGTCCTTATTTTCCCAATAAAAATAAAACTAAAAATCTTTTTAAAAAATCGTTTGATAAAGACTAGATATTTATCTATAAAATATGCACAGGAAATTTCAAGAGATATTTCAGGTACCGACTTGGAATGCATAGTTTCGAGAAAAACGCGTTTGAAAATTTCTCAATATTTGGCGCTCCTTGAAGGAAGGCGTGCATTTTTGGCTATAACTTCGTAATTTTTTCGAATTTTTACTTGAAACTTGGACCAGACATTCTTAAGATATTAAACTTTAAGAAAAAAAAACAAAAAAAAATCGAAAAAATTTTTTCTAGGCGTATATGCCCCTTAACGTAAATACAAAATTACATTATCTCAAAAAGCAAAAAATATCGGTTAAATAGTAAATAATTTAAAAACAAAAGATTTCTACGAATATGTGATTTAAAACGTAGGATAAGAACAAATTTGTTGTTGAGTAAAATGACAATGCAACCAAAGGGTTGCACAAAGGTACCCGTTTTTCTTTTTACCCAACCTGAGGCTCACGCGCCGACACATAAGCACACAGTTTAAAAAACTACCTGGGCTCAACTGCTGCTTGGTACGGCGTCTGACTAACATTATGAGAGTGCAAATGGTCCAGAATCGAGCTTTGCGCACGTTCACAAATGCTTCCTGGAATGCTAGAAATGTGGAAATTGCTACCGAGCACAACATCCCCCCAAGAAGGGATCAGATCAATCACCATTCAAGTCGCCTTCAGGCCGATGTCAATCACCAAAGCGGCTGCATTGGCTAGTCCGTCCTCCAAACGAAGGCTTAAGAGGAGTCATCCTGGTGATCTTTGTGCAGAAAGGAGGCAAAAATCGCTATGTATCCACGTTGTTTGTCACAAAAGCCCGAGACTAAACCCAGAGGTCAATTAGCCTCTTAACAATCCTCTCGAAAATTTTGGAAAAGCTTTTTGCAAAGAGGTTGATGCTAATAATATGATGCTGACAGGCCGATTCCATTGGGTACCCATTATAGGCACATATTATGACGACACAGCATTACTGGTCAACAATTGCAATGCAGCTCATGGACTCATGGACAACTGGCAGATGGGCTACAAAGGTAGAACATTGTCATTAACGCCGAAACCAGGCATCTCTCCGTTGGTGTTCAATAATGGAGCCATAGAAGCCAGCAGAAAAATACTTGGGGTTGACACTTGATGCCAAGCTGATATGGAGGGAACATATTTCCCGCAAGGTCAAGCCTCTGCAGAAAAAAACTAGACAATTGGTCTGGTTATTGGGAAGGAGATGCAAATTATCCATTCAAAACAAGCTCCTTAATTACAAGGCCAAAAATTAAGAGATTAGAGAGAGCGGAAAACTTTAAGGGAAAAATTTTAGGACAAATCACTTATACGCCATACCATGACGACATGTCATGTCGACAAAGTGTCTTACGGAGGGGGCTCATGAAAAATGTTGTACAGTTCATATACATATGAAATTAAGAAGTTGGAACTCATTATTTAGTTTTGTTAACTTTTTGTTAATCAACACAGCTTTTGTCGTCCAAGAGGGCAGATGTAAACAAATAAACATATTTAAAAAAAAAAAAAAAACAAAAGGAAGTCACCCAAAATTAAGAATTTAGCTTTAATGTCAGGGGCTTCCATGAACGAGCTACTTGAAGTCGTTGGGAATTATAGTCCGATTTTGAGGAGATAAGTCATCCCGCAAATTATACTACACTTCATTTGTCATTTCGTAACTTATTGTACATTCATCAAACATCTTATATGCTTTGATTGCATTCATTAAAATGGATTCCAAGAAAAACGTCGCGCGTGCAATAAATGAGGGTCAATCGTTGGTCAAGTCGGCAAGTCGTCAAGTGGCTGCCGTCGCCAGCAAAGTCGAGAAGTCGCCATATCGTAAATTTTTCATCCCGTAAAGCACGGTATCCAGACAGAAGAAAACTGTTCCAAAGCAGTGAGATAGAGCGAGAAGCAAATAGTTTGGAACAGCTTGTCCCCGAGGTCTGTTTCGAAACGCAGTATCCAGTTCAGATTCGAAAATACTAGAAAGGTGCCAGATTTAGGAGATTATTTGAAGGCGCACTCTTAGTATTTCCATAACGCGTCGACGAAAAGAATAAAAATTTTAATAAAACAGTTTGTCCCCGATGTTTGCCTCTCGCTCTGCCCTTCACATATTTCAACACTGTTGTAACACTGTTGTAACACTGTTTGAGTCAGAGGTCGTACCCCAAACTTTAGGAAAGTTCAAAGGATTTAAAACCGAGCGTTGGGCGCAATTACAAACGCGCCTTGGCTTCTTTCTGTCATGTTCTCCATGTTATGTTTGTTACTATTGATAGCTCTTACGTTTTATAATCATTCAATTGGTTGCTTAAGGTAAAATAAAAAAAAAAAATTTTATACAAAAAAATAAAGGTAACACTGCTTTAGAAATTAGCGTGTTTTTTCTTTCCTTATTCCTGTGACAATTAAACTGGTCGGACGTCTCTCAAACGTGATAGAATAAACCAAGTGGCAGTGCAAAGGAAAATATTAAATAAAACAATATTCTGCATAAATGAGAAATATACGAATTTTTTCCTGTGATTTGATTGAATGGGCGACGGGATCAACGATATATACATAAGTGGATTTTGACGAGATCACGCTTTCAAGAATTTCATAATTTTATAGAAATTCTTATAATTACATTAAATAATATAGTAAATCTAAAGACACCAGGTTACGTTATTGCTTTATTGGAGTGGGAAAAAGTTGCGTCCAAGTTGCGACCAATTAAGTTGGTTTCAATAACAACTTTTTGTTTTGCATAAATGTAAAATATAATAAAAATTCGTATTGAAGCTAGTCGACCGCTTGGATGGGCTTCTTTCCAGAATTGGGAAAATCGCGTTTTTAGAAAACCGTAAAAACAGCTTTTTTATATTACAAAACGTGTTGAGAGTTTCCAGCTGAAAAATTAATGCTCGACGCGTGCAAATGCGATTCGCATTCTGCTGCATTTTCTATCCAAGTTTCTCGAGCTCCCAACGTTCAAATTCTGATGAATACTTTCAACTTGCCACACGGCAAACCTTCTTTATTGGAGATTTTAAAAAACTATGGACTAAGTAACCAAACAGGCAATAAAACTCTATTCACACAAAGTGAATGCTATTTACCAATCCTATATTATGATGGAAATGCCTTAAGAATCTAATAACTATATTGTGAAAAGTTATGTTAACCTTTAAAAACTCATTGGAGATAAAAGCGTTAAGTCAGAGTAAAATTATTAATGCTTAACATACAATTTAACAATTTTAAAGAAATTATGATGAGTCATTTCCACTAGAAAGTTTCCGGAATTTGTATATAAAAACATTTTTGGTGATGCTTGTAGGCGTTGCCAGGGATCGCCCTTAGTTGCCTTTGCGAATATTCTTTTACGGGCTCAATTGACTAAAAACGAATCCCACGGAGTGGTAACTTAAGCCGAGCTGTGACGGGTTTCACACTTAAAGTATCGGTTAAAATCAAACGAGCTGATTGAGGGCAGATGTTTAGCTCACCTGCAATCTCTATAACTTTTTTTTTACTTTCTGTTAATGTTATCATCTGTGGTGGACGACAAAGAACAGCTGGAACGAGGCTAAGGGCCTTGTACTAGTCTTTGACTTGGGTTTTAATAGAATAGATTCCTCAGAGGCGCTTTTAAGCATTAGCAAAGGAAATAGAAATTCCGGAAACTTTTTGATCACAACGTATATATGTATAATGTCTATAGGAAACATCACCACCAGAACCACAATAATCTTCGAGCGAAATTAGTTTTGAAAGCCCTTCACGTCTAAACTGGCCCAAATATATATGTATTCAGATATAATTATTTACTGGGTGAGATTAAAAAATACCTAATTTTGGGGAAAAACATAATTTGAGATCTTTTTCATTCAAAGGTAGTATTCAAATTCTTAACAGAGGTTAAAACTAGTAAAATTAAGGTTCTTTATCCTTTGACCATATTGTAGATCGCTCTGTGTATCCATGCAGAGTAGAATAAATTCCTGTTTTAACTTCTTGTAAATTCAAAGAACGATATTCACACCACATACAATTTAATACTTGGTTCATAGCATTAGAGAGTAATTTACAATTAAATAAACCTTAGCTTAGATTTGCAAACTTGGATCGGGAGTGTCTAGTTCTAGTCCACGTAGAACTGCTCGATAGGAACGTTTTTCAGGAGCTGGTTGGCCAGTTTGCCGAATTCGCTGGCCAGTTTTTTCTGCAGCTGAGCCTGCATGGCCTCCAGTACGATTTGTGAGTTATCTCGCAGAAAGAGATTGGTTGCCTCCACTGCAAAAATAATATGAATTAAATAAGCCGAATAAACAAGTTGTAATTGTAAGGTTTACGCACGCAAAATGCGGTTGTTGTTGAAGGCACCAGAAATGCTCATTTTCACATTCTTCACGTCCAGCACCAGGCTAAGTGCATCGATGTGCAGGTACTTTCCACCCTTGGCCGCGGGCCTCGACGTCTTGCCAGTGAGGTCCGCGCTTACGCCCTCGAAATTGGCGTGGAAGTCGCCACCTCCGGAGGCAGGCAGGATTAAGAGGACCCCAGAGCTAGTGTACTTGGCCTCGATCTTCAGCTTTGGCATCACGATCTTGGCCTTGAAGGGCTCACTGCCATCACTCAGTTTGAGTGATTTCACCTGGAAGTTGCTGGCCCCATAGGCTTCCATGTTCTTCAGAGTGATCTTGTAACCCTGGGGGCCCTCCGTTAGTTGCAGGGTGAGCGTATCCATCTTAAAAGGCTCCACAGAGGGCAGCTGGAAAGGTTCGAATATTGATTGGGATTACCTCGAGAAAAACCCGTTACTCTTACATTTTTAGAACTTGAAAACTAAGCTTATAAATTTTTTATGTGACAAGTCTTTAGCTCTAATTAAAGTTAATATATTTAAAACGTAGTTTAAATATCCAGAAATATTTGCTATACAAAAGAGACAAATTTCCAACGAAACCGTTATTAATTATAGCCCCATAAAAGAGTTGTGAAATCCTCTATTAATAATCCAGAACTTTCAGGTTTTCACCTGAATCGCCACACTGTTCAGAGAGTGACCACTTCCGCAGCTTTTCCCGCGAAATCGATCATTATGCAAGTCGGAAAGTCCCAGTGACTTCCATTTGATTTGCATCTCATGCAACTGTAACTCGTTTTTCCGGTAAACGCGCCAAAAGGAAATCAAACGAGGAGGGCAAAAACTAATGTCCCAAGCGAGGGGGTACAAACCTGGATCTCGGGAATGCCCTCGGCCAGGTAGGGCTTTAAGTGTTCAATGGCTCCAATAAAGCAGTCCACCAACTTTGGGTCATCCCTGCGGCATTGTTTGATATAGGCGGCTGTAATAAAATTGAATTTAGTATGACAATATGATCTATATAATTAATTCAATTAAATACAGAAAATAAAATTAGTGTCACTTCAGTGCTTACTTGAATACTCGTATATAAATAACTAAGAAACAAAATTCATTGCTCAGACTTTTCTATTTATACTTAAAACCAAACTATTATTAAAACACGTATTAAATATTAATAAAATTCAAGCATTTTAAAATCAAAATATAACTTTTAAAATTTCTAGGCGGGGCACTCGATGTTTTCCTGCACAGTCGGAAGATAACACTTCGAAGTGTCAACAAAGTATAAGATCAACATCAACCGCAAATTCAATTCCTGTAAAGTTCATCGACTCTGCAGACGAGTTTTAAAAACAACTCCAAGACGCTTTGGCCTTGAAGACCGAGATCTCGATTTCGGTTTAGTTTCGATGGCAAGGTTGTCGCTTGATCGAGAAGTGCAGCACTAGAACCTGTTGTAGCCGCAATTCTGTGGCACATGACACACATATTGGCGGCTACAGCCGGTGGTTATGGCTGAATTATCATTATAGGTACCATTATGCCTGGGCGATTTAATTAGCGGCATTCGACGGCAAGGCGAGCTGCAGCGGGAGCGATTAAAATTTCAAGTTGAAGGCTGTTCAACGGCCACGGTTTGTGTTAATTAAATATGGATTTGGTTCAAACTCTGCATTTTGAGTGCTTACAGACGAGCCTCAGCTTTGAGAGTGCGATGCGGAAGCGAATCTCTGTTGACTCTCGTCGGCTCATTGTCCCACTTTTCTGTCTTGCTTCGCTCATTTGTCAGACAAAACTGTGTCGCCTCACGCAATTAACACGTTATTGTGCTTATTTTGTGGGACTGGCAGGTGCTTAGACTTGACATTTGACATATTCCCGAAGATGTGATTGCATTCTGAGTCTGGCGAGCGTGAAAGTGCTAATTGCACCAACTCGACTAACTCGGACCGATTTAATTGGGAGTCGTTAGTTTAATACCCTGCAAAGTTATTGTAATGGGTTTCATATAAGACATTTTATAAATTACATTATTTATGGCATGAGAGTGACCTCGAGGCAAACCTATTTAAGTATTTACAAGCAATCATCGTAGATATTATATCAAAATATAGATGGTAATAGATATATTTTCTATTGTCTTTAGTCAATTTTATTATTATTATTAGCGTGATCTATGGAAATAAGTTGTAAACCCATGTGCATGTCCGATTGCAATGCACAAAGTTTGATAACTTTAGTTGGTTTCAGGTCAATAGTTAATCATGGGTAATAAATCTTAGCAAATTAAAAACAGTGGTACATTCAAAATGTAGGAATAATAGGAATATTGATCCTGATAAATACGTTTTCTTTTCTAGAACTTTTTAGGAAACAGCAAGGTATTTTTTATTTGTTTAATTATTAAAAATTTTTAAACTTTTTGTTGTCCCTGTAAATACCCTAACATTATGAACTTCTGGACGATCATTTATCTTATTAATGTTGTTTAAAGTTTCACTGGTGTCTAGAAATTCACGGAATTTCCTTTTTTTCTAAGTCTATTATTTACAATTTCGAGAAACACTTATCACTCCCCGATATAAATTACTATCCCAACTTACGGGTTTCGGCCTGAACCAGAAAGAGAGCTTGAAGCACAATCACAAGGCACGCGGACTTGATCATTTTCGGTAGAAATATCACTTGAGTTTGGAGTAGAATCACTTTGTGGCTGAGACTGAAGCTGGTCGAACGTCCGTCCACGCGGAGCTGAGAACGTTAACTGCGGACAAGTCGCCGGTCGATCGCCGATTTTAAAGCCTAAAGCCGCGGAAAATGAGACGAGATGCAAACTCTAGTCCCGACGACGACGCCTGCGTCGGCAGAGATCTTCAACTTTGCCGATCTGGGTACATATACACATATATCCAGCAGCTAGTTGCGAGTGGTTTAGGTCCAGTGACTGACTGACCGACTGCCTTTTGGGGCCCTCTCCTCGGCATCTTCGGCTTCTGTGCAACTTCTTGGCTTGTTTGCCCAACTGTCGAGTGCCATTAAAAGTAATTAAGCAATTTTTTTTCGCAATCGCCTGCATGCCAAGATGCAGAGGTGCTGGATTTCCATTTACTCGAGCCTGATGAACTTCACTAAGAGACAACCTTCCACAGCCTGACCACAAATGAGCCGTGAAGATAGACCTTAGATGTGATTAGGCAGCGGGATTAATGAATGAGCACGAAGATAAACTTCCATCATGGTTTGAAAGAAAGAACCATAATTCTTAATTACTCGACTCAAGAAGCTGCAGCATTTAATGATACCTGCATAGCAGTGTCTCTTTAAGTCCCATAAAATTTAAGATTCCTAGTGCTTCCTTTATTTGCGGAACCTTGAGTCGAACAGATTCTTTATCTTCTTGGAACCGTAACGAGGTAAGCTGGAAATATCGCCGCCTCTAATTAAAAGTGTGTGTGAGGCTTTAATTGTCCATTAGAGTGAGATAATAGGATGTGTGCATAAAAGGCAGGCCCAGGTTAGTAAAACCTGACTTTGGAATTCGGAGTATTAGCAAAAGACAATGAAGGAGAACAAATTTGTCGCTGCGGCTTAATTACACAGTTAATCGGCTTCACTATTTAATATTAAATCTATCGTTTAATCCATAGTAATACTTATTTGTATTTCGAAACCAATCACCTCACGCTTTATTTCGAATTTAATATGAAATGAGACACAGCATCGGAGACATTGGGGCATCGCAATTGGCCTACGACCTGCCTTAGACTTGCAACAATTACCTTAATAGGTAACAAGTTTGCTTATCAACGGCTAGATTAAAACTGCATCATTGGAACAGAACAGAATTCTGCCCACGACTTTTACTTGTTGTTCATCAGAATACTTTCCTCATGCAGGTCTGGAAATGAATTATTCATGGATCGAACTGGTTGGCAGCATAGATCCTATACGATCTTGATATACCAGTCCCAATGGGATTATGTAATTTCTAGAGAGTGACTAAGCGAATGGCTAGAGGGCTTTCAGTCCATTTCACGGAAATACTATGCCGTTCAATTCAGTTCTGTATCCACGCCAACTCAAACTATCATCTGCTTGAGAAAGAAAAACAACAGATACGTAGAGCATGGTTTTATTTTTTTTTTTAATTAAAATAAAAAAACAGCAAAGTTTTACCCTAATACATATTAGTATTAACATCATTTGTATCTGGATTAACCACATATTAAATTGAATTCTAATTCTGGAGATCATGATAGCTTATTTGACACGTTTTTTTCAATCGAAAAACTACTGGTTATATTTTTCTCTGTGTGACAGAGTTCTGTAAGTACTTCGTTAGCCTATACTTTGCACTGTGATCGGAACGAACTGAACTCTTAGACTGTATACAATGGCCCTGAACACAGACAAATAGAGCTATGGGGAAGTATCGGGCAATGTGAAGATGCCGAGGGGAATACTTATTTGTCGCACAAAGGCCTCTTTGCCGGTTCTGAAGCCTGTCGACATGTGGTTATAAATACCCCGCAGTTTGTATCTGTATCTGCACAAAAGGCGGCTGAGAATAATGGCAGACGCTTAGAGGAAATCTATCTTTCTCATTGTTTTTATGTCTGTTATTGTTGTTCTCAGTCGTTCCCATCTGACTTTGATTACTTGCTCACGGGGCGGTCATAATTTAATTGGACTTTCTAGCTAATGTGATAATCAAAGTGACTAAGCTCGATGTGGTAGCTGCAAAGTTTCTCGGCACAAACATCAAATACAGGAATATTACCATATTAAGTAAAACTTGATATTTTAATCATGGAAATAATATAATTTAGCAGATACAATTAACACAATTTATTTGCAAACAAGTTCTACAACATACTACCTACATATTGTAGTTTGAGATGCACAAAATAACTTTCGATTTCTGTCTGTCTTTGTTCACATAATTTGCACTTAATAAAGATATATTTGGGCTTCAGCTTCCTTGTGTCCCAGAAAAATGTCATTCAACCCGTTCGCCCTAAAGGGACGGACAGTTGCATTTACAGTCGACTGATTTTCGGTTGACGTTGACCCAATCAGCACCAATCTGCCTTGACCTTCGGCCAAGTCATTGGCTCAGGGCCAATCATCCGATTACACACGCAACCCAGTGTCTCTTGGCAAGCTTGTTGTTGTTGTTGCTTCTGTTAAGCCTTTCTTTTTGGGGGGAATTCTAGGGTACTAGCCATCTGATTCGATTAATGTTACATTTTGTAATAGGAAAATTATGTAATGGCAGTGCCAAGGAATCGGAAAGTGCAAATAAAAATAATCGTAAGGGTTTTTCGGTTTTGTTATACCCTTGCAGGGTATTATAATTTTAGTCAGAAGTTTGCAACGCAGTGAATGAGTCATTTCCGACCCTATAAAGTATATATATTCTTGATCGGCATCAACAGCCGAGTCCATCTAGCCATGTCCGTCTGTCCGTCTGTCCGTCTGTCCCTCAGTTTTGAAGCTATCTGAATGAAACTTTGCAGATAGTTTTCTATATGCTCTCACTACTATAGAAGTCGGAACCGGCCGGATCGGACGACTGTATCATATAGCTCCCATAGGAACGATCGGTAAATTTTAATGAAAAAATGATAACTTAGCCTATTTTTAAGATATTTGCATGAAATTTGAGATTTGGGCATTTTGTATTATTTTCGGGTTTATTTCGGTTTTAATTTGATCAAAATCGGACAACTATATCATATAGCTGCCATTGGACCGATCGGAAAATTTTAGGGAAAAAAATCTAACTATTAAAATTTTCCACATATTTTCATAAAATTTGAGACATGGCCAATTTGCATTATTCCAGAATCGGACCACTATATCATATAGCTGCCATAGGAATATATATATCTGTTTGGGCTTGTTGTTTGCAACATTTTTCGCCAGCAACATTCTGCACTGGCAACATTTATTTTATGACAGTACCCGAGAAAGCGAAAAAGTCACAACATTTTTCTTATTTTTCGTCTAAATTCTGCAAGGGTATTTAAACTTCGGCATTCCGAAGTTAGCTTCCTTTCTTGTTAAGAAAAATATTACTTTATTGTTTACTAAGTGTCTTAAGATAAATATATGTATATCTTGAGTTTAAGGGGGTATTCTGATCTAGAAATTTAAACCAAATTTTTAAAAACCCCCCATTTTGTCAGCTCTTACTTTTTTTAATTTTTTTTTAGTTTTTAATTTTTTCTGTTCTCTTCTAAAATTAACAAATAACTAATAAAAAAAATGGATAGTACAAATATTAATTGCCTTTTTTACGACACTTTAAAAAGTACCTCATGCTTCTAGTCCAGAAAACCCCCTTAAGACACAATAGTCGTATGGTCTCATATCTTGTGCCACCTTTGCTACCATCCAATTAACCCATATTTTAAATTGCTACGTATCTTTATAATTCATGCTTTGAAACTAGCATGAATTCAAATCCAGCGTGTTGAAGCGAAACCTTGCTAAGATTCTTGTTTAAAATTAGTAGTATTTAAATTTTTTAAAGGTGCGTAGTTATTTTTTTTCTTTTGTATTTTTTGTAATAATAACATGTATATTATATATTTAACTAAGATTTCACATCGTACATATGTAAAGTAAAGTATATCACGGAATGATTTACTTGTTCACAGTTTTATTCAGACTATCTGAAGTGCACATGGCATACTTTCAGGCGATGGGCTCACAGTGAAGGGCGATAAAATTGATGCATCATGACTGCTGTAACGAGACGGAGTGCAATTTAAAACAAGATATTTTTTTTTTTTAAATAACTGACAAAACTTAAAACCGAACTATTTCTCTAACTTTTGCATATAATTATTCCTGCAATAATAAATTTTAAAGAAATAAAAAATAACATTGAAAATTTTTGTTCAGTTTAAAGTTTTCAAGCCATGATTTGGTTTAATAATAAGTATTTGACTTTTGATCGTGTTAACGTTGTGTTTTAAATTGAGCTCGTAAGTAAATACTTTATTTATAATTCTGAAATTCCTTCATGGCTTGCAATATTTTGCTTTAAATGTGGCTACGCAAAAATCTCAGGGAGCGTGCTTCAATATAGTGATAATAATAAATATTATTAGTAATAAAATATACAAAATATCCATATATATAACTAACTTAATCTGACATTTGTAGCTCGTCGTACTTTATCACCTGAATCCAAATGTCCGTTCAAGTGTGGAAATGTATGAATAATAATATATAAATGTATACATACCGCCTATGTTTAAATAGATTTTCGAAATAAAAACTCATTGTTTAATTTAATTCAAACATCTTCTATGGATTTACGTAATTTATAATATTGGTAGGCAGCTTTATCTGGTTCACGTGAAGTTGCAGTAGGCCATAACATGAATTCTGATCTTTTGACACCGATTTTATGCTGCCTAAATATAGTTAATTTAGCCACGCCCTCTACTGCTATTTAAACGATTTAAAAACGAAATACAAATTTTAATAGATTGATTTAAACTGCTAGACATTCCCAATCACTATGGTAAGTAATTAATAGGCCTGGCTGCCTCCAAAAACAATTATATTTTAACACTCATCTGTTCCTGGAAATTATTAAACGCCCAATAGCACACGACTCACGAAACGCTTCCATCTCAAGTGTACAATTTAAATGCAAAACGCGCAATGGTCAATAATCCCGACAGCGCATAAAGTTCTCTGAGCAGTTTTCAAAGACAATTGCATTTCATTCCGAGGGCTTGTCTGCTTGTCTGCATGTCATCAATACTTTGACTGCAGAGCAAATAAATACTTCTGATTTATTAGGGTTAACACACTGGCTGCCTGGGACGGGTCAATGCATGGACGGTCTGAATGGCCGTGTAATGAGTGCCCATTACCGCCCTCTGCATTTGGTTCTAATCGCACGTCTTGACCTTTTGGCAGCAAGTGGAAGTGCGCCCACAAATGGGCCAAAAGGCAGATGCGCTGAAGCAGAGGGCTCAAACGGAGCAAAGCCAGGCACCGAGGCTAATCCCAGCTTGGAAAATCGCTAATGATGCCAAGCGGCTCGGATGATTCATGACAGCCTCATTACCAGGCTGCAATCGCGGCTGTGGGAGGTTCGGTTCCAAGTCAGAGACCCTTTAAACTTAACCTTCAGGGCTCCCGGCTCAGGCAAACGGAGCTGCACTGCACAAAAATGAATCAAATGATACATATTTTGTTTCAAACAAAAATATAATAAAAAAAATATATATTCTTACTTCGATGGTTGCTTGCTTTTCTGCCTTAATATTTTGGAAAGAGATGCTAAGACAAGATAAGAAGTTTTCCCCTCTAAAATTAGTATTTTGTACAAAGTTTCGATCATTTCTTCCCGTGCCGCGATGACAACGCCGACGACCTGTCTACTGCGCCCGATTTCTGGGGTGTGGCAGAAAGGCCTTTTGTTCGTCTTTCTTTCCACGGCTCTTTCGCTGCATTTTCGTCGGGCTTTCGAGCCGACTTCTTGTTGGTTAAAATGGCTTGGACCAACGCACTGCGAGCTCATTCCCCAGCCGAGTCGCGTGAAAGTTGGACGCAAGTAAGCGCAGCCGAAGAAAGCAGCTGAAGACTGAAGACAGTACAGCGGAGACAGTCCGATTCTTTATTCAAGAACAAACAGTGAACTGGTTGGGCCCTGGCTCTTTGACCCACTTGCAGACCAAAACGAAAGAATTTCCGCTCCAAAGTGAAACCCGCACTGATTTCAGATTTCGGATTTCGAGTTGCGGCATTCAAAATTCTTTCCCGACTGTTTTCGCTTTCGCTCGTAAAGACCAACAAGCTGCGACGTCATCTAACCGAAATTAGCATACGTTCATAGGCAAATATGTACATATATCGCAGACAGAAGAGAGCGCCCGAAACGTGCTAATCAATTACGAAACTAGCCAAAAGTGAAACACAGCGACCGCTCATCAATATTTCTGCAACTTGTACTTTCATGCAGACAACAAACCACAAAATGTGCCGGAATATTGGATTAATTTTGCTCGTCACCATGCTGGGCACTGCCCTGGCCCAGGAGCAGCGTAAGTAGCGTTCAAACTATATATCAAGTGATACCTATGTATTTGGCCGGGCTTTCCAAGTTACATCAAACGGCGCGCTGACTTTCCAGCCGGTCCTCAGACACGTCCACTGACCCGTGGATTTGGCACTGATTAATTACCACCCCCGAACGTGCCTCGGCAACAAGGAAAGTTGGCCAATACCGCAGCTGAGCAAGTGGTTCCCAGAATAGCAATGGATGGCCGCGGTTTCCGAGGGTAATAGTTCAGGTTCTGCGGTTCTTCACCCGTTTGCCACATCCAAATTGCAGATATATCTGAAAGCACTTTAGAAAAAAATTCATCATTGTAATAGTTGCCATTTTATTTAAAGCTAAGTATCTAGAAGTACTTAAGCACTAAAAATTCTTTTAAAAGTCAGAATTGAGAACGTGCCAAGATACATCTCCAAACTTCTATCAGGTTATTCTTGAAATAATGAAATAAAACTAGCCCTGTTTATTAGTTTTCGGCAGATCAGAGAGAATATAACTTAAAACGATAAATGTATTCAGTTAAATTCCTAACACTGTGGCAAAAAGTGAAGCACACTTAAAACCTACCCTAAAAATGCATTTGACTTGAAATCTGTGCGTAAGAATAATATTCACCCCTGCTACCGCGTACATCTCAGGTCAAACATAAGGGCCTAGGGATGCATCCCTCATATGGATGCCATTGGATTTTAAAAACAAATAACCAATCTTCGACCATCTCGAAAATGCATTTCGCAGGCAAATACTTGAGTCCTAACTATGCTAAGTTCTTTTGGCTCGAGATGAATATATGTACCAATTTTCTCTCTTGATTACATTCTAACTGAACAACGAAGAGAACAAAGACAAAGACTAGCAATTGTTCCAGACTTTAACCCCAGAGAAACTAGCATGTCCCCGCTTTTAATGGTTGCCTCATATCCCCTGTCCACTGTAACATAACCACATTTATTGCCCCGGCAATAAACCTGTCACCAGTAGCATTTTGACTCCAAGTGCAGGCCGGACTTGTTCCCAGCGATTATCCGCTGTGAGACCGGCAAGGTAATTGCGAACTTGAACCCGCGTCCCCTGACGCACTCGCCTGGGAAGCGCAATTATCACGAGGAAAGTGAATCTTCAGTTTCACTGTAAGCCCCTGTTGACGAACTCAATCCCGGCAGCGTAACAATGCATACGTGAATAGGCAAAATCTGGCAATTAGAGAGCGTGGCATGTTAAATTACTAGCCATTGTCTCACCGCTCGAATGCAATGTTTTCCAGCCTACTACCTGCAGCAATGTCCCCGGGACGAAGGCCAGATCAACGACTGCCTGCGGGAGAGCGGCAACAAGCTGGTCCACTACCTACAGAAGGGAGTTCCCGAGCTGGACATTTACGAGGTGAGTGCCACGCATTATTTGACGGCTAAAATGAAGAACAATCAGATCCTAGATGCCTTTATAAGTGTATTAAAATATAATTCAGAAAGTAGGTCGTTGATCTCAACGGAAACAGGAAAAACTTTATCACTATCAACAATAGAATGACTTTTAACTCAAACGTCAAATCTATGTTGCTATATCTACAATTAATTTGAATGCAACCAAACCATTATTTGAATTTCAAATACTTAAGTTAATATATGCGAACGTTTTACGTTTAGAAAACAAATAAAAACAACAGTCGATCAATATCTAAATTAATAAGTATCGCAGAGCTAAAAAATTGAATATACTAAAATATGTCATCAAATTTTCATGTATCATTATCTTCTTGACAGATCGAGCCCGTAATGATCGATGAAATCGGAATTGTGCTGGGCAGTGGTCCTGATGGGTATCGCGCTCTTTTCCGGAATATTCAGGCGTACGGTGTGAGCAACATTACGGTCACCAATGTCAGGTAAGCTAATATTACGATTACTTCTTCCTTCCGCCGAGAATAGCAGTGAGTGGGCGGGGAAAGTCGTATCATTATTTTTTCCTTCCGTTTTCCATTATACAAAAAATTAAATCTCTTTTTAGTGCCCTTTATAATTATTCAGTTATTAATTAAAAGAAACACGTGTTATTTTGCATTTAAGATGCTTTTAAATTATTTTCTATATCGCGGTCATTACTTTTGCCATTTAATGGGGCTTGAAGCGCACTTATTACTAAGGTGTTTGACGGCAAATAAATACAAGTTCTTGCTTGAATATATTGCTGAATATATTATTTCAAATTAAAAGGTATTCAATACTATTTATTAACAACTAACTGGCGAAATAATAATTTTTAATAATTAGCAACAGAGTCTGAAAACATTAATATTTTAATTTACAAAACATTAACATTTATTAAGTGCGTGATCCCTAATATTTAAAATCTAAGTGTAGCTGCAAAACAGCATTAAAGTTTTATAAAGCATCATTTCCTTTCACCAAGCCTAAAATAAATAATATGTGGCCTGAAATCGGATCAATGTAACACATTTAATTTAAGTGTAATGTTTATGGTCGTTAGCTTCGGTTGTCCCAGATATATAGGTCACCCCTTTGTATTGTAGCGGAATAAGTTCTACAGCCTCCATATTGTTGTAATTAAACGTACCGATAATTTGTAAAAACACCCAGTCCATCGGTCAGTGAGTCAATCAGTCAGTTGGCCACTCAATCGCCATATCCCAGCACGCGATTTCCACTTCGATCGCCCGGCGTTGTGTCAACATTGTGGGCGCTGATTCAAATGAGCTCAGTTTCCGATCATTTGTCGCGGGGCTGGCCATAGCCTCGTGCATATCCCATAGCTCATGGTCTTGATTTATGGCTAAAACGTTTGGCACACGCTGGGAAATCGATTGAGCAATCGCCGATTTGCGTTTCAATGGTTCTTCAACTCTAACATGAACGTTTTATGTTTGCCCAGTTTGATTTGTGTTCGAGCGGGTTTTTCATTAGAGTCGACAAGTATTTTAAGCGTGTAATTGCCCCAACAAGGTGTTTGCCCATTCTGGTTGGAGCCAAGTATTGTGGGTGTGCGCAGGGAAATCTAAGCCATGGCTTATCTGGAAATAGTCAGATAGACAATGACCAATGCTTCGGTAGAAATTGAAAAATGGTTGTCTAACCGCTTACTAGTAATTTGTATTTAATTCAGTTTTATGGGGAGTTTTAATCAGCGGGGAAGTCCGGCCACAAAAGTGGTTGGCACTTAACTGGAGAATATTAATTTTTACAAAGCAATCATTAAAGGGAGTAAGACCTTATTCTTCGTGGAAACTAATTTATCGTACTAAAGTTTTAGTCTAGATTATTGGAATTAGACTGTATGGCATATATTTTTTTTGGAAATTTATAAACCGATTAGCTACAAGCTTATTAAATAATTAGAAAATTATATGTTGGTTGGTAGTTACTCCCTAACTCTCCCTGATGGCCTTCGATCTTAACCGGCTCTGGGATTATGCAACAGCCAAAGCCAAGAACACTTTAAGCTTAGTTCAGCGGTATTTGGAACAACTGCTTCTCCAACAATAGCTACTCCAACACATTCAACTCCGAGCAACCGGCGACCGTCAATTTGGCTATAGACACTTGGCACTCAATTGGCAAAAATAAAAGACTCCGACCCAAGTGGTAGACACACAAACACAGAAAAAGACGAGGGGCCCACAGATCGTTGACCAAGAAAAGAGCCAGAAAAGTGTGCCAACGTTAGATTCCCTAAGTGGAGAGCAGTCTTTGGGCCGGTTCCAATATCGGTTTAGGCACTATCGGTGGCGTTATACCCTGGTATGTGTATATATTCATTTAACACAGAATTGCCCTACCCAAAATATTGATTAATTAAAACTATAATTTAATAAAACAAATATAGAAACGAGATGTCTTAGGTAGACCGTTTTTAATAGACATTAGGTGATAAAATTATGTATAGAAGACATTTGGCCTGAGTCGACTAGTTTCTTCTTAAAGGAACACGAGGTTCTGTTCTAATACTGATAGTTTATGGTTTCTTGTATTGATTTGGTCTCGCCAAGTGTCCCACGACATGTCCACTGGCTGCTATTCAGACCGTTCTCTTACATAAGCGAATCTTTGGCTTAAGAGAGTCGAGTTTCAAGGTTGAAAAGATACAATAAAAACGATAAACAGCAGCTCATCTTTGCATGAAATGAGTGAAATGACAGTTTCAAGCAAAGCCCATTAGATTGTCACTGTCATTGCCATTAGAGGCGCCCATTAATATCCATACCTCGCCTATCTGTTTGGCAGGTCTGACTTGGACTCGCTGCAGTTCCAGCTGACGTGCGAGATACCGCGCATTCGCGTCAAGGCTCAGTACCGATCCACAGGTGTGCTGATCTTGGTGAAGGCCTCCGGCGCCGGCGACTACTGGGGGGAGTACGGTGGGTATCCGGATTATCCGATATTCTGGGACTATAAACGCCATACTAATAACTTTCGGTCTCACAGAGGGCGTGAAAGCCAAGATCTATTTCAAGGCTGTGGCGAATGAGGCGGCCGATGGACGCACCTACCTGACCACCGACTCGGTCAAGATGGACTTCAACGTCAAGGAAATCCAGATGGGAGTGGATAATATCGCCAATGGCAATTCGGTCATTCGTAAGTTCAAAGCACAGCAAAAAATGCACCTTCATTAATTTATAAAGAATATTTCTTTTTTAATTTCGAAACTGAACTATACCTATAATCTTGTTCCTTCACAGAGGCCGCGCTGAATCTATTCATCAACTCCAACTCTCAGGAGCTGCTTAAGGAAATGAAGCCGGCGCTGCGGACAAAACTCACCCTTGTCATCCGCAACTTCATGGATCGCATATTCGCCAAGATCCCGTTGGACGAGTGGATCAACCTAAATTAAAATGCATACAGTTCCCCTAGCCTAGGCCCTAAGTTATTGCACAGAGTTCAAACTAAATAAACCAAGTAAAGACGATCGTAGAAGATACTCAACTAGTTGCTATATCATCAGATTAGCATTAGGCAACCTGGATCGGGGTTATCATTACATGCACGTTAGCTCTTCCGATCGTTTAGGTGAGGCATGCTAATTCAAGGTCTTTGCCATCTGTATGAATGAAAAGTGTGGGAAAAAGACTCTTGAATAACCGGAGGAGGTCAGGCGATTTCTGTATTTTCGGAATTTTATATTTGGTATTCTTTCGTAATACCAATAGTACAGAACATTTAAAATCGCCCACGGATAAAATAAATAATGCCACTTTGTATATTAAAATCTTTGTTTTTTATTACCCGTCTGTGGAAGTTGACACAAGAAGCAATCTCGAGGGGTGCAGCTCTTATTTTTCCGCATTTCAAAGCTAAAGGCTCGTATTTTGCAAGCACCGGTGTTCAAATCCCAATGCATTCACTATTCAAATCTCTATGACCTAAGGAAGTCAGTAAGTAGCCTCACCACATCCGATTGAATAATAAACGACGAATGAGCAACTTAGCTAATTCTGATATGGAAAGCGGCCCTGCCTGGTTCTCGAGTTGCGTGCGCCTCAACAATTTTCCGTCATCCTCAATCAGCCGCCGCATCGAACCATGTCATAGGAAACTGGCGATCCCCACAGATTCCGAGCCGGGGAAAGCATCCGACAGGGGATCCGACCTTATGTAATCCACGCGCGCCACAACTTCCAGAGTTAGCAGGTTGTCAACACACGTCCCCCTGGAATCAAAGATGTTCGCGTGGCGTAATTGCGACAGGCACGACAGCTAGTAAAACGATTCCTAGCCCCAGCCCAGCCCCTTAACTCACTGAACGACAAACAGATCCCTGGCACTTAATAGAAATGTTAAAAACAAGAGAAACTACAACTATATTATATTTTTTTTATTTTATTTTCTACGAATTTATTGAAATTGTAAAGCATTAAATTTATGAATTATAGAGTCCTTAGTTCGACAAGAAAAATAATAGTATATGTATATACAAATTACCAGAAGACTTCAGTGACAATAAGAAAAATCAATACAAAAAATATTTCAATAAAGGGCAGAATGACTTTTTGGACTATCTGTTTCCAAAAATAAATTGAAATACAATAAATGCAGCACTAACTGAAGTTAATATTCAAACAAAATTATATTCTAATTGGTTGGGTTAAATTACGGCCTGCAAGGGGATGTAAACGTTGTAAACGTGAAA
This sequence comes from Drosophila seguyi, assembly GCA_008042675.1. Lineage (NCBI taxonomy): Eukaryota > Metazoa > Arthropoda > Insecta > Diptera > Drosophilidae > Drosophila > Drosophila seguyi. Next base: position 21,217 of record VNJU01004686.1, on the reverse strand, counting down.
TATTTTTCGAAGTGCATATATTCGGTAAGTTTTTTTTGGGTGGCAGGGCCAGCGCTGTGTGTGCCAGCTTCCGACTTAGAATGGAATCTGCATTTTCCCGGCCAACTGGCAATTTTCCCTCTTGACTATCTACGGGGTTTGTCACCGTGCTGCATTTGTGTGGATGAAATCGCCCCAGCCTTTATTATTGTTATTATTAAACAGTTTTTTACGTCTCTCGCTCTCTACGCAAATGGCTTTCTGAGCTTGCCCAGCGAATTCTGGCGGGGACTAGCGGGGCGTTCGAGTTCTACGTCGTGTGATTCTGACTCCGCAAGCTCTCATGTAAATCGCAGCGTAAATTTTGCTATAAAATACGCCGGTCTCAACAACTTAGCATTCAGTACGATCCGTTGACGGTTACTAAAACAACACCCGGCCCAAACAGCTCGAGAACGTTGAGCAGCCTCGCCAGTTTCTAAAAAGATAACAAGCCAGTGCAAAAGCAAATAAAAGCAAACCGAATTTAAAGCGCAGCTCAGTTGTGTAAGTTTCTATGGCGAATCCTTGAGGAGCTCGACAAATTGGAATGTGAAGCAAAAGGTTGTACGGCTCAACCTGTCGCTGTCAATCCTTCGAAAAAAAAAAACATTAAATGCAACAAAACTATTGTGAAAGTTCCCAAGCAACAAGTTTACGCAAAAAGGAGGTCTCCTTATTTGATTGCTTCTTAAAAATGTCGATTTTGTAGCAATATGAGGTCCTGTTAATATTCTAGTTTTGTTTTGTGATCAACGAACAATTAAAAACCAACAACAAACTCAAAACTTAAAATTTAAAAATAAATTACTGTTTGAAAATGTGAAAAATTTCCATTACTTGTACAATGTGTGCTTAGCCTCTGCTGGTCATTTGTGATAAATGTACAATTATACAATCAATTACAGACCTGCTAACAAAAGAGGCAACAAATGACAGTAATTGGGCTGTCTGCGAGATCCTCCCATCTATTAGACAACGTCGCAGCGACATTATTCCTATAATCAAGCCCCTGAGATGTTGATCAAAATGGGAGGGTGATCATTTAGCATGTGGGCTGGGGTCCGCGGTGTCTGTGGTGCAGCCTAATGGGCCACGTGACACTAATATAATATAAAGCAAATTGCAGTGGTATCGAGACAAATGACTTACTACGCAACCTTTCCCCTTTGCAGAAATTACTCCAAACAAACGAATCAAAATGCAGTCCTCACTTATTGTGGCATCCCTGATGATTTGCTTTCTGGGTCTCAGCTCTGCACAGCTGCGTAAGTTAACAATTTTGACACCTTGGCTTCAGTTGACTGACCAGAATTATCTTCCCCCAGCTGACTACATTCAGATTTGCCACCGCAACGAGCCGGAGCTCGCAAAGTGCCTGAAGAGCAGTGTCCACAACCTGCGGCCCTATTTAGCAAAGGGTATTAAGGAACTTAATGTCCCACCACTAGAGCCCCTATATATCGGAGAATTGAGTATTCTGGATGGATCTGCTGGCCTTACTGTGAAAGCCAGGAAACTTAACATTATGGGGGCCTCAAACTTCGAAATCACCAAGCTGCGCGCATCCACCCAAAATCGCCGCTTCGATTTCGAGCTGATTCTGCCCCATCTCCGTGGTGACGGACTCTACGAGATCAATGGCAATATCTTGGCACTGCCCATCAAGGGCAGTGGACCCTTCACCGGAAACTTCACAAACTTTGTGGCCTATGTGCGGGTACAATACGACATTAAGAGTGTCAATGATCTGGACTACTTACACGTCAAGGAGTTCGTCCTGAAGATTCGTACAGGCAAGGGAAATCTGAAGCTCGAGAACCTCTTCAATGGGGACAAGGTTTTGGGGGATGTGATTAATGACACCATCAACCAGAACTTCGAGACCTTCACCAACGACTTGATTGCCCCGATTGCCAACGCCCTGCAGGCCCAATTCCTGGTCATCACGACAAAAATTCTGGAGAACTTCACCTACAACGAGCTATTCCCAGTCTAAGAGGAAAAGCAATTAAGCTAGAATTAAGCATGTGATAAACTCGAATTGTTTTAATTAGTCATAAAGTATTCAATAAACCTAACATTTGAACTCTAAAAGGTGTTTTTTAAATTAAAGTGAAAAACATGACCAAAGTCTGAAAGTGTAGAATCTAAATCACTAAAAAAAAGGTCACACCGGTCATCCACGAAGTGGCGCTGAGAACATAGAGTGTGCGCAAGGCAACTACTGGATCGTGCAAATTTATATAGTACCATTAAATAGTAGGTACCGCTTTAGAAAAAAAAGTTATAAATACTTAAGTTTAAGTATAAAGTATAAGTATACAAAATAACTTTCTTTCTGCTTTCTGCTTTAAGCTGAAAAATATTTAGAATACATTTTTTTAATAAGCCTTAAACTTATTCCAGAGTGCCACATTTTTCTTAATTTATTAGGGTTCAACCTTTCACTTTTATCCATTTCCGTTCTAATAAAACTTAAACAGTGGTCACCAAAAAATTAATTATATGTAATTTATAACCATAAAACCTTGTTGGTTGAACGTCCGCCGTTTGAAGCCCATGCCGTGCAATCCACGCTTAACAAAGCACAGTAGCAGGATCGTTTCTTGCAGTCGAGATACGACCGGTAGCCCAGGCAAAGTCGTGATCCCAAGGCGACCGTTATGCGACCGAATCTATCCAAAGAAATCAAACTGGCTGCCATACAGTGAGTTTTTGAGGCACTGCGCCGGTCCATAAGCGATGTGCTAGAGTCCTTTGACCTTTGACAACAGGCCTAGATGCCAGACTCCGCCACCGTATGCGTCTTCTGCGGAAAGCCATCCATGATGTATTTGCCCACTGGATGCAGCTGCCCCATACTGCCTACTGAAGCCAAATTGGAGGCTTGGAAACGCTGTTTTGATTCTCGCGTCCTTTAATAATCGATCCAACAAGGATATTTCCAAAGGCTAGTAGCAAGCTGATTGGGTGATAGCTCCCTACATCGTCATAAGGGTTCCCGCTCTTTTGAAGCATGGCAATGTTTGCATTCTTCCACCGGTGAGGGAAGTGTCGTGCGCTCATAGCTGCGTTATATATCAAGACCAGGAGCAGAAGTGCTCGATCCGGTAGAAACTTCTTCAGCCGATTCGAAATCCCATACGGGCCAGGACACTTCCAGTTCTCCAACCTTCTGATTTTTTCCTTCACTTTAGTAAGCCTGATTGAAGAGACAGCAGGGCGTTTGTAAGGTGGCAATTACCCTGGCAACTCCTCCAGCAGAAGAGGTGTCAAAAGGACAGAATCTTTTCTCCAGACTATCGGCAAACGCTTCCTCTCTATCTAGAAGAGTTTATCTCCACAAAGCTTTATCAAGGCTTCGAAGTTTTTGCAGGACCTTACTCATCATTACGGTCCAAACCAGAAATCAAAACATTGCTTACCAATTTATCGGTTTCGCCAACCTTGTCATCTGTCAAAGAAGCCTTAAACAGCACAATAAGAGCCTTGGGAAGGAATATAAAAATAGTATCGGCCATCTGATTTCGCAGCACCACATCCACAGATTCGGATTCGTAGTGAACGTAGATAGCCGACAGAAGGCTATGCTGAAATTTCCGATACTTTTCCCACTCAATAATCTCCAGGAGCGAGAGAAAGATCTGTCCCAGCAAAAGGGCAGTCTCCTTAGCTCTAGCTCTTGCTTGTGGACCGGCGCAGTGCTTCCTTAATACACTGTATCTCCGCTAAATTTACGTCTACAAGAAACAGAAATAGTTATCCAATTAATAACCCTTTCAACCCCTTAAACCCTAAGTGGTCTGCTTAACAACAAAGGTTGAAAACTGCATTTTTGAACAGTTGATGAGAGAATAAATGAGATTGAAAATGTACTAAGTTATATGAAAAAGATATAATTAATAGTTTTTAAAGTATTTTTAAGAAACAGTACATGAACATTATGCCTATAAAAATAATAATATTATAAAAACAAATCTTAAGTGTACAAATTAATTAGACTAAAAAGGGATTTGAATATGAACTCAGTGAAGCTATTTTGAATTTTCATAAATCCCTCCGATAAGGCGCGTACATTTCGACTATACGGTACTGGTCACACTGAAACGGTCTTGACCTTAAGTTGGGCACCATTTGACGGACATCAAAAATATTGGCAGGACTAGCTTGTCATGTACAAACACTCTGGCAGCACAGGTTGCTTAACTGATCTATGTTTAAGCTTACACTTTGAGATTTTTTTTTTACCAAACACAGATAATTAATAAATTAGAAAGAAATTACTAAATTATTGATTGTTTAAATCTGTAAACAAGTATTGCATTCAAATAAATAAAAGGTACTTTGTTGCGCAATTCGGTTTATTTTATGTTTACTTAATTAGAAACACGTTAAACTTCGGAATTTGACTTGAAATTGCCAATTACGCAAGGGACTCAATTAGCTTATTGTTTTCATCGGTCTCATTATTAGACATTTTTCTTATAAAAGAAATCGTTGGTGTGGTGGTGCAATTTTTATATTGTATTTTTTTTATTTACTTAAAAGCCAGTTCCAAATTCCAGAGGCTTTTCCATTGATATAAAAATAAGCAAAACAACACTCAACATTTCGAGATGTTTGGTTAGTCGCCAATTTTACTTGGAAAACACCTTTATTTTCCGCAAGCCAATAGCTTACAATTTATTCCACCTTGTGAAAACCGCCAGATCTAGCAAAGAAAAGGCTAAATTGGCAACGCTAACTCCCGATTTAAATATTTATTTAGAGTTGTCGGATTTTTTAGGAAATGTCGTATTGAATGTAAAGAAAAATAAATAAAATATCACCATAAAATGTCAATAAATTTGATATTAGTTCAATTATTTTAGATATTTCAGCTAGGGAAACTAGCTATATTAAAGCAGTTCAGGGATTTTCGCCATCACTCGCAAAATATTAATCGATAGTTAAAAGAAGCGCTAAAAGAAAAATATATAGAAAAATATCAAATAAAAACATCGCAATTTGATATAAATATAACATCTTTATAAAAAATATCGATATATTGATGTTTTGATATTTTACCAACAACCAGTGTTGCCAACTCGGTTATTTTCTGGCTTAGTTATAAATGGGTTGAGGGGCCTAAAAATTCATAATAAAATACTTAACAAGCAAAGGCATTTTGCACGCCTTGTCAAGACAAAAAACGCAAGGCAAATGTTGAGTCTCGCCGATTTGATTTCCTAGAACGTCGACTGAGAAGTTCACGAAAAAACGGCGGATTGTCCTGTTAGTGACACAACATAGCTCCATTAGCTCGGTGGACCACTTAAATAATGCATTGAAATGCATCGCACTAAATGTTTCTTATGTATAAAATAATACCAGCTATTTACTTTGTTATATTTTTTATTTCATTTGGCTATTTTAGGCTATTTTAGTTGGCCTGTTCAGCTATAAACGGCGACCGATAGTTGGCAACACTGTCAACAACCCTGTATTTATTCTCGTCGGTCACACTACCAACTCTATTTTCTTACGCTGCTGCCCGAATTTGCCCTCAATTAAAAATAAAATTGCAAAATTTCACTGTTTCTAGTTGCAAAACCAACGCATCGCCAAGGCGTTTCAAATTCGCGTTCAATACAAATTGTAGGAACATTGTGAAACATGTCAACACCCGCACGCAGACGTCTTATGAGAGATTTTAAAAGGTGAGGAAACGGCAGGAAAGAAAAGGGAAAGGAGAGAAGCAGGAATAAAAGAAAAAATAAGGAAGAATTGCAAAGTACATATCGTCGTCGGATTTTGCGTGTTCGATTCGATTCGTGTTTCAAGTTTCGTTTTCGTGGTACGAAAAATGTTGGAGAAAACGAAACGAGACTGGGGGCTGCTGCCCAATACATATAGGCAAACACGCAGTCATCCATATGTATATATGTATGTGCAATGTACAACCGTGTGTATGTGGTGGAAAAGTTTGCGCAGCCAAAATACATGTGCATGTGGGAGTGCGAGTGTGTGAGTTGCTTTTTGCTCTTCGCTAAAAACAACAAAAACAAGAACATCGATTCGCTTGTCTTTGACACTTGACTTTGATGTGTGCGAGGAAAACAAAAGAGGGCAAAAGAAAAGAGCGGTGGAGAAGGAGGGAGCGCCGAGGAAAATTCGAAAAACCAAACAAAAATGCTTCCGTTTTTGCGAAATTGCGTCGCAGACAAAATATTAACAATAACAATAAGAGCGCGCCAGCTAATATGTTGTTTTTGCTTTCGCCTGAGTCAGAGCAGCTGCATCCTGGTCGCTCTCCCGCTCGCACTCGCACTTAACCTTGTTGACTCTCTTAGCGCGAAAGAGATAAAGCACGCACTCCAATTGGAATTTCGTTCGATTTCTGAATATTCATCATTTGCTGAAAATGTGAATTGCCAATTGGCGAATTGCACTTGGGAGAATGTGAAACCAAATGTCAAGGCTGTTTGTGGTGGGCAATATTTTCACCACCAATGCAACAAAAACAACGACACAGATATCAATGCCACCCCAAGGAACCAGCAACAACATAAGAAAGGGTTGCTACTCTGATCGGCAATTCAGTTATTATTTGTTACATAAATTATCTAATCTAATCTAATATTACATATACTCCTTAATTTTCCCGCGCAATATGAAATTTATTAATAATTTTATTATTTAATCAAAGAACAATACGGGCTTAAACGGAAAAAATAAATAAATCAATCTATACAATGTCCAAAAATAGTAAAAAAGCAAATTTGTAAAAAAAAAATTGCATAAAAAATTACAATTGTATAAGTAAAAAGGGTGCTTAATGCTAGATAAGATGTAAACAATACAAATTTGTAAAGATTTTGCAAAAAAAAAAAACTAATATCTTGAATTTGTTGAGAATAATAATTACCTTGTAGTGCGTTTATTTTTAATGCGGAAGTGTGCAGTATTTTTTTTAGGCCTACAATTGGTTTAAACAAGACAAAAACAAAATATAACGCAGATTCGATTAACCTTTTTTGCGACAATTTATGGATGTATTTATTCACTGTGCAGTGCAATTCATTGGCTTAAATGTTGTTTAATCGATGATTACTCTTGGCCCCCGTATCGATTCAGGGAATTGAAGGGCGCGGTTAAAAGCAGCGCGCTTGTTGCTGTCTGTTGACCCAAATTCCCGGGCAAGATAACGTGCCAATTGGCAGTTCCAGATTATGTTTTCCGTTCACATCGCCCAGGGACTTGTTTTTTTCTATTCTTAAAATGTAGAAAGCTGACACAAACTCCATGGTTAGATTTCAAGCTTAAAACACTAAAATTAAAGAGTTTATGGTATTAAAAAAAAATCTTTTAAATTTCATAAATAAAATCGATGTCAATAAACTACTATTATATTCGATTTATTTTTATTCCTGAGTACCCATAAATAAGATGTATGTTTTATTTATACGCTAGTTTTAATGAAATCAACAGATGGTTTGTCAGACGTCAAGATCTGAATGATTTTTAAAGTACCTTTATGTCTCGAATCAAATTTATACAAAAAAGATTTATTAAATGTTAAAAAGTTTGATAAAAAGCCCCAACAAAAATTGTAACTAAGTTTTTCGTATTCTAACCTAATTTTTCTAAACATTTTATTTTTACAGACTTCAAGAGGATCCACCCACGGGTGTCTCGGGTGCGCCAACAGATAATAATATTATGATATGGAATGCTGTGATTTTTGGTCCACACGATACACCATTTGAGGACGGAACCTTTAAGTTAACCATAGAATTTACGGAAGAGTATCCAAACAAACCGCCAACAGTTCGATTTGTATCGAAAGTATTTCATCCCAATGTGTATGCAGATGGTGGCATATGCTTGGACATATTGCAGAACCGCTGGAGTCCCACATACGATGTGTCAGCCATACTTACTTCTATACAGGTAAGTAATACAACATTAAACTCCCTGTGATTATTATAATTCTTGGGCATTTGTATCTGCAGTCACTGCTGAGTGATCCCAATCCCAACTCACCGGCTAACTCCACCGCCGCCCAGCTGTATAAAGAGAATCGCCGCGAGTACGAGAAACGTGTGAAAGCCTGTGTGGAGCAAAGTTTCATCGATTAGCCATGCGCCCACTCTAGGAACAGCAATAACAGCAGCAACAGCATTAGAAGCAGGAGCCACAGCAGCTTGAAATATCAGCAAACTACAGCAACAAAAATATGCAATAACATAAACAAGTTTAAATTAAATAATAACAGAAATATTTATGATAAATGTAATGCTATGAAATTGTAACAGCGCCAACGGCACCACAACAAGATATAAACACAAGAACACTCTAAACCGCTCACATACCTGCGGCACTCCAGCGCCCAAACCCGCACCACACATACGCAAAGGGCAGTTGTAAGTTATATATTTGTTTGGCCGAAAGGTAGAGACGTAGATCAACAAAAGAAGGAAAAAAGCCCCGAAAACTTTCTGAAGCAGTGCCGCTTGTCAAGCGCGCGCAGCGAGTAAAAAGTCTCTCATAACTAAACACTCAAATGTTATATTTAAAATAGCAGCGGCAAAAAAAAAATTATTAAGAATATAATAATAAAAAAAAATTATAAAATCCATGTCAAACAATTGAAAAACTAAAATAGTTTCATTTAAAATGTGACCTACGCATAGCATGTCTTCTGAGATAAACTAAACCAAACAAATAACAAAACCTAAGCAAAAGTCATATTTGTAGTAGTTCGTGTCGTAGCGAGACGCACAGTTGATTGGCAAATTAATTGAAGCTGCCTAAGATCCGCGTTGTAACTGAATGTCCAGTGTCATTATTGATAACTACCCAAACCCCCACATACACACATACACATGCTACCTAGATCGATTCATAAGCTTATTGGCCTCAGATTGTGAAATTAACTAGAAATTGAGAATTAAATGTTAGTTGTTAGCAATATAAACCATAAACTTCACATAGTACGCAGACATATCTGCAAGTTGGGAACGAGAGAGCCGGCAATTATATATGTACGCATACCTATGTAGCGCCCAGTGACCAATTTCGTTGCAAGACCCACTTCCCCCATACTAACTATAAGATCTGATCCTGGTCCCAGTTTATATCCCTTATTTGGTCTGTTGCGAGGACCCACGCAATGAAAGAAGAAAGTGCGGGAAGCTTTCCATAGTGTATAGTAGGATGGGAACACCTCATAAGCTGCCATTTGCCACGCTATTTACTCTCTAGGTTCCACCTGTGTCTTGGCTGCGGCAATTGATTTAGTTAGTTTTTAAGCGTTTACAATCGAGTCTTGACCTTGTTTTCTATTAAATGCGAATTGCTGTTCCTTTTGCTAAGAACCCTCCACTTTTTGGCACTTTGTGTTGGACGAAATCGCAATGGTGACGATGCGATGATGATGCTCTGAGCATCATGTTATTCTTATACATATATGTACGAATAATCTACTATATAGCAGTCTATTGTTTTCTTCAACTATGAACCAATTAAAGCAAGGTAAGCCCCAAATCGATTCACAGCGGTAGTAAAGATAATAGAAAGATGATAATTAAGGAACCATTCAAATTATGTGGAATTTCAAAATACCTTACTGTAATTAACATTATTAATAAAGTATAAGATTTCAAATATTAATAAATGAAAATATTACACGTCGATGTTGATTTTATTTTGTGCAATGTTTTATATGAATTGCAAGTATTTTGGGTTACCATTCCTCTTAAGCAATTTGTTGTCCAATTATATAATTTAATTAAAAAACACAAAAAATGTAACAGTATCAATTCAATCCTTTTTATACCCTTGCAAGGTATTATAATTTTAGTCAGAAGCTTGCAACGCAGTGAAGGAGACATTTCCGACCCTATAAAGTATAAAAATTCTTGATCAACAACCGAGTCGATCTAGCCATATCCGTCTGTCCGCCTGTTCGTCTGTCCGTCTGTTTCTACGCAAACTAGTCCCTCAGTTTTGAAGCTATCTGAACGAAACTTTGCCCATAGTCTTCTATATGCTCTCACTACTATATAAGTCGGAACCGGTCGGATCGGACGACTATATCATATAGATGCCATAGGAATCGTATTTTAGGATCGGTATTTTAAATGAAAAACAAGAAAGGAAGCTAACTTCCGCATGCCGAAGTTGAAATACCCTTGCAGTAATTAGAAGAAGAAGAAAAGTGTTCTGACTTTTTCAACTTCTCGGGTACTGTCATAAAATAAATGTTGCCAGTGCAGAATGATGCTGGCTAAATTGTTGCAAGCAACAAAGCCAAACAGATATATATATTCCTATGGCAGCTATATGATATAGTTGTCCGATTTTGATAAAATTAAAACCGAAATTCTGGAATAATACCAAATGGTCGGATATAAAATTTTATGCAAATATCATAAAAATTGGCTACGTTATAATTTTTTTTTATTAAAATTTACCGATCCTTTCTATGGCAGCTATATGATATAGTCGTCCGATCCGGCCCGTTCCGACTTATATAGCGAGAGCATATAGAAGACTATCTGCAAAGTTTCATTCAGATAGCTTCAAAACTGAGAGACTAGTTTGCGTAGAAACGGACGGAGGGACAGACGGACAGACGGACAGACGGACATGGCTAGATCGACTCGGCTGTTGATGCTGATTAAGAATATATATACTTTATTAGGGTAGGAGATGTCTCCTTCACTGCGTTGCAAACTTCTGACTAATATTATAATACCCTAAAGGGTATAAAAATCAACCAAACAACTCAATAAAACATAAAGAACTTGCATGTTGTTCTGTCATGGTCATTCGGGCCAAGAAGTTTACCTTCTCTGGAGAGAGGCAAAAAACAAACAAATTCTTAAAAACTCATATTTTTAACATAGTAACATTAAGAAATGTTCCAAAGAATCAAATTTGATCATATTTTGAAACAAATTTTGAAATATTCGAATTCAAACTCGCGTAACTCGAGATTTTTTATCATTTCGATTAAAAACCCCATAAAAAGATTATGGGTGTATTTTAATAAAAAATCTCCAAAGCAGAGGAATTATGCTTGGACCTTCGCTTTCTATCATCAGTGGGAGATTGTAAAGAGTTAAAAGGTACCACATTTATACTTATTTAAAATAGTAAGAAACATAAGTACAAGATCAGTGGGAAAAAATGTCGCGTGCGACCGTGATTAAAATTCAATTTAAAAAAAACTACCTAATATTTTAAAGTTAATTTATATACATTATTATTATATATTAAAATTATTTACATTCAAATCTTTCATACAGTTTCGCTGAAATCAGGGCTTGAACTGGTTTGCGAAAAAGTGACTTCTGTGTGTGTCGCGTGAGAATTTCTTAAATTTTTGTAATTATCTTGAAAACGAACTATAGCCCGATATCGATCTTAGCACGTGCTAACGAAGAGCTATAAGTTTCAAATTTTGTAAAATTAAAATAAGTCTAGGCACGTGATTTTTCTTAGTTTGAATGCGTACAAATGTCGCGCGCGACATAAGAGAATTGCCCATATATTCTTGATTAGCATCAGCAGCCGAGTCGTGTTAGCCATGTCCATCTGTCCGTCCGTCCGTTTCTACGCAAACTAGACACTAAGTTTTGGTGCCCGTTCCGACTTATATAGTAGTGAGCGCATATAGAAGACTATCAATATAGAAGACTAGCAAAATTTTATTTATATAGGGACTAGTTTTCGAAGAAACGTTCAGACAGACAGACGATCATGGCTAGATCGGCTCGGCTGTTGATGCTGATCAAGAATATATACACTTTATAGGGTCGTAAATGTCTCCTTCACTGCGTTCAAACTTCTGATTAAAATTACCCTGCAAGGGTATACAAATTGGGACAATTTGCAAATATACATACAAGTTAGTGATTATTTAGGCTGCGTTTTTTTTTGTGTCGCTGGGTGTATATACATAAGTCATAAGGCCAGATCAGATATCCTACAATATAAATGCCAAAGGTTCAATAGGAGCAAAAATAGACAAAAATCAACAGACAAAATCAAGAGAGGAAGTTTACTTTGGGACTCGACTTTAAAACTGTATTTTAAAATCGTTGAGATCGGAATGCACCTTCATTTTTATTGGAAAACCACTGTCGAAGGTATTGCACGAGTGATTGATCTAAAATACCTTCACAAGGTTATACCTAGCACGGTTCTACGGTTGTATATATATAGTAAGTTAATTAAATGGAGTCTTTTAGAATACGACAGTAACCTCTGTTATGCGTGCCAGTTCAAATCGCGAAAAGCGAAAAGTATAAAGTTCTTTAGAACCGATTCAATGCGTTTAGTGTGGACCGTATACTGAGGGCAAAAATTTATATTCTATAACAGGGCGAACTAGAGAAGTATATAATTTTGGCGGTTATTGGTTTATTAAATAAAATTATTTAAGAGAATAAGTTGCGTTTTGCCTTTGCTCTTAAGGTCTATTATCATTTTCACAATCATGTATAAAGTTTAAAATTTTGTTTCCGTTCCTCGGGCGAAAGTTTATCAGATTAAATATACCTTGCCCTAACTCTTGTAAGACGAAAGTGAGAAAGTATTTAATAAAACCGGAGATTTTTTCGAATTTCGTGGATTCGTAATTGCAAGTTCTTCTCACTGCAAGCAGTTCTCACGGAGTAAAACTGCTCAATTGTAGGCATTAACAAAAATAAAATCTAACCGCTTATGACCATGAGAACGCCTAAGTCGTCGGAAATATTTTGAATAAAAATAAAAAGTTATAGCTCTTACCAGAGGACATGCCGTGACTGTCTCCCAAACTGGATATGTCTTGATACGTATATTCCCCACAGCAGTCTTTGCCTTTGTATCAAAGATCTAAAGTAATGCTTTCAACAAAAGCTCTAAAAATAATATAAATAAAAGTTTGTTCTACATATTTTTTTTTTAAATCGTACATAATTATTTGAACACATGAAACAAATATAACAAGAAAGGAAGCTAACTTCGACATGCCGAAGTTTAAAGACCCTTGCAGTAATTAGAAGAAGAAGAAGAAAAAAATGTTCTAACCTTTTCGCTTCTCGCTTACTGTCATAAAATAAATGTTGCCAGTGCAGAATGTTGCTGGCGAAAAAAGTTGCAAGCAACAAAGCCAAAAAGATATATATATATTCCTATGGCAGCTATATGATATAGTTGTTCGATTTTGATTAAAACCGATATTCTGGAATAATACCAAATGGTCGGATCTAAAATTTTATGCAAATATCTTAAAAATTGGCTACGTTATAATTTTTTTTTTCATTAAAATTTACCGATCCTTTCTATGGCAGCTATATGATATAGTCGTCCGATCCGGCTGGTTCCGACTTATATAGTAGTGAGAGCATATAGAAGACTATCTGCAAAGTTTCATTCAGATAGCTTCAAAACTGAGGGACTAGTTTGCGTAGAAACGGACGGAGGGACAGACGGACAGACGGACATGGCTAGATCGACTCGGCTGTTGATGCTGATTAAAAATATATATACTTTATAGGGTCGGAAATGTCTCCTTCACTGCGTTGCAAACTTCTGACTAAAATTATAATACCCTGCAAGGCTAGAAAAATATATATGAAAAGCTTCTCTTAACCTATATAAATCTGACCATTTTGTATTATTTTAAAATTTCGGTTTTAATTTTATGAAAATCGGACATCTATATCATATAGCTGTCATAGGACCGATCGGAAAATTTTAAGAAAAAAAATCGAACTAAACCAATTTTCCACATATTTTCATGAAATTTGAGACATGGCCATTTTGTATTATTCCAGAATTTCGGTTTTAATTTGATATAGATCGGACTACTGTATCATATAACTGCCATAGGAATATATACATATGTATATCTGTTTGGCTATGTTGCTTGCAATATTTTTCGCCAGCAACATTTTTTGCTGGAAAGCGAAAAAGTCAAATCATTTTTCTTCTTCTACGTACTGCAAGGGTATTTAAACTTCGGCATGCCGAAGTTAGCTTCCTTTCTTGTTTCATTTCTAACTTAACTGATCAATTTACTAACAGAATATAACAGTTTGAACACGATATATTAACATTAAAATTTTGACTCTATGTAGAAAAAAAATCGAAGTCTGGACCAATGTGCACTGTATAAATATATATAACTTACGCGCTGAGTTGTTTTGATCACTCGTATCAGAAGGTAGCTCAAAGTTGATATGAGACTCAGACTCCATTTTGAGCATGGAAGACAAAGAGTCTGGGAATGAGTTTTGTGCGTCCGGCAAGATGTGTTCCCTTTTTTTTAGTCGAACCGAACGACGCAGACCGAAATATCTAATAAATTATAACTTAAAAAAATATATGTATATGCTTACAAAAAAAAAACAAAATAATGTCAACTTACATACCTAACCTATACCATATTGAATTAACAATATTATAGTTACTGTTTAAAGTTCACAGCGCGATTGTTTCAAGATCTACCGAACGTTCCTATGGCAGCTATAGGATATTAAAACAGAAATTTATAAATAATTTTAAAATGTCTTAAAGTATATCAAAATATGTCAAAAAATTAAACTTTTTTTCTACACATTTTTCGATAATTTCTATGGCAGCTATATAATATTGTTATCCGATCTGAAATCTTCCGACATATATACTACAGCTGGAAATAAAATCGATTCTATAATCGACTAGTCTATTTTTTTAAATTATGCTATAATCGATATACATTTTCAGAATCGATTTAATTAAAAAAGTTCCCAATATTTTTGGAATGCGATGCGCATGTGAACTCTAGGAAGAAATATGTTAAAAGTTTTAGATTTTAGATTTATAATATTTAATTAATATTAAATTAATTAAAATATGAATTTATATTGATGCGTCGCATGATTAAACAAGAATGGAAGCTAACTTTGGCGCGCAGAACTTAATGTACCCTTGCAGCTTACAACTGGAGTATTCTAATTTAATTTGGATTTATTACTAAAATATTTTACATCAAATCGAGTCACTTAAAATCGATTTATTTCCAGCTCTACTACAGAGATAAGTCAGAAGACTACCTGCTTAGCTTTATAGATATCTTTAAATTTGAGGGACAGTTTCCCTTAAGGGTCATTACCGTGCCTAATTTCGGATCGCCCAATCATGGTTTTTAACGCTGAACTAAGATTCGCAATTACCTGTCTTAGTTACTGTTTTTCATGACTTGTTAGGGTGGAAACATACATACATACCTGAGCCATCATCCATCGACGGCGACCCATAGATCTCCGACTCCATTAAATTATAAATCTCCCTGGGTATGCCCCGTGACCTGGACATCTTGAGCAAAACAATGAAGAAAACAGGCCGACATAGTTTAAAAAATCTGAAAACCAAGATACTTTTCCGAAGGTTTTCCAGGCAACGAATTCAAATCCTAAATTCCATATACATATGTACATCGGGTTTTCGAGATATTCCAACATAAAAGTGCAAAAATTTGGCACTTTTCAAGTTTAGCAAAATGCACTTTCGTTTATCTGTTTGAATACTTCCACAAAACTGATTGAAACTTGCTATAAGCCCCTTCAAAAACTAAACACGAAACTC
This sequence comes from Drosophila seguyi, assembly GCA_008042675.1. Taxonomy (NCBI): domain Eukaryota; kingdom Metazoa; phylum Arthropoda; class Insecta; order Diptera; family Drosophilidae; genus Drosophila; species Drosophila seguyi. Next base: position 5,593 of record VNJU01004686.1, on the reverse strand, counting down.
GATTAGAAAATAACTTCTAACAAACGGTATTCCGTATGTACCGTTTTTTATCACAACAAAAATCTATTCAAAGTGAAAACCATGTATGGTTAAGGAGGGTTTTACTTTTTAGGTTCTAACAAAACTTTAAATGAATTTTCTGAGTATTGACTCGGATTATTTATGTCGATAAACACTTGATTCGAGATAATTATTTTATATGAACTTTAAAATACAACAAGAAAGGAAGCTAACTTCTGCATGCCGAAGTTTAAATACCCTTGCAGTAATTAGAAGGAGAAGAAGAAAAGTGTTCTGACTTTTTCGCTTTCTCGGGTACTGTCATAAAATAAATGTTGCCAGTGCAGAATGTTATGGCGAAAAATGTTGCAAGCAACAAAGCACCTATATGATATAGTGGTCCGATTTTTATCAAATTAAAACCGAAATTCTGTAATAATACAAAATGGCCATGTCTCAAATTTTATGAAAATATGCGGAAAATTGGCATAGTTAGATTTTTTTTCTCTTATTTTTCGATCGGTCCTATGGCAGCTATTTGATATATTATTAAAATCGAAGTTCTAAACTATTACCAAATGGTCAGATCTAAAATTTTATGCAAATGTCTTTAAAAATGGCAAAGCTATAATTTTTTTCATTAAAATTTACCGATCGTTCCTATGGCAGTTATATGATATAGTCGTCCGATCTGGGCGGTTCCGACTTATATAGTAGTGAGAGCATATAGAAAAATATCTGCTAAGTTTCATTCAGATAGCTTCAAAACTGAGGGACTAGTTTGCGTAGAAACGGACGGACAGACGGAAAGACGGACAGACGGACAGACGGACATGGCTAGATCGACTCGGCTGTTGATGCTGATCAAGAATATATATACTTTATAAGGGCGGAAATATCTCCCTTACTGCGTTGCAAACTTCTGACTAAAATTATAATACCCTGCAAGGGTATAAAAAGCTCTAGGTGCTGTCTTTACTCGGCGCGGTGCGGTTCAAATGCACTCATAGGACTGAGAGTATCTAAGAGTATGGAGGTGCTTTTAAGCTTAATCCCTAATACCTACGATTATGTTGATTCTGTCTTTGGATGGTATTAACTAAAGTTAGAATTCTCTTTATTCACATTAATCGCATACTTTAGTTTTCTGTTTATTGAATTAGTTTCTATTGCTGAGCTTACGTACCAAAAATGTTAGCCTTAAAACATTTTTGTGGCTTAAGCATTAAGCATTCGCCTTGCTCCGCGTTTACTCATTTTATTACTTAAGAACGTATATGAACAACAAATAATTAAAATAAAAATTGTTTACCAAACATATGGAAGTTGCACACTACTAACCGGAAAGACAACGGTACGAAGTCCGACTAATTGAATACAGAAAGATTTAAATAAGTTCGGTTGTCACTCCTATTCTTCAAAAATATTGAATAATTTGGTTTTTGTAAAATTCCTTTGTTTTTACACCTATTATCCGCCGCTAAGTACGCCAAATAATCGCTTGGAAGACTAATCTTCTAGCAATTTTCGGGGATTTGCATAAATAATTCCCTAAAAAGAGTCCCAGGACGATTCGAGAATCGCCAAATGGCTAGCAAGGTTATGGTGGTCCGACCAGGCCTGTTCCGACGTAAATATATGTGGGAGAGATAATCCTATATTTCCCACTGCTCTTATACATTGACGACGCCCTGGACAACGAGAACGATCAGATGAAATACGGAGCAGAAAGGAGTTAAAGGCGACGACAAAAACGATTAAAAAGAAGACGACGACGGTATAAGAGAGGACTCTCGCATTACGACGATCAGGAGAGCCGTGTGCCGACAATAGACGAGCGAGACACATTAGGAGGAGTATTCGACGAAGATAGACGTATACCTAACGACGCTAAGACGATTTCTAATGTAATTTCTTAATATAATCACTTAAAACTATATCATCAAAATAAACATAATTAAAATATCATTATTACTAAACAAAAACCCCACATATATTCTATCTGTACTAAAAAATATGACCACCTGCCAATTTTCATAAATTTTTTAAAACTGAGAGTTTGCGTAGTAACTATAAGACGGACATGGTTACCCAGCAGACAAAGAGCGGACGTTGTGCGGATGGATCCAAAAAATGTCCGCTAAAGATATTAAATACGGACAAAGAATCGGAGATTCCGCACTAGGTTCGTTGAATGCTCAAAAACGGACCCTAAATCGGACAAATAGCGAAACTGTAGCGTTCTCGTAAGAAGTCCGAAAAGTATTGCCAACGGACACTGAAAAGAATAGTGAGCGGGCGAATAGCGGACTTACCGCAAAAGGTTTGCCTAACTATCAACACCTGACCCGAAAGCGGACGCTAGAACGGACGAAAACTGGGACCCGTGCAATTGCCGCAAATGTTCCGCTAGCGTACACTAAAACGGACAGCAAGCGACAAAAATCTTGTCGCCAGCGAAATTTCTAGAAATTGGTAAACGGTTCTTCTCCTTCCTTGTTTTTGTCGTGTGCCTCTTTTTTTGTTATGCTGCTGCAAATAAGCGAGAGGCAAATAGTCAAATATAATATATGAATGAGCGAGAAGATATTCTTGCATCGTCTCTTTGCCACACGTTTGGAGAACGACTTCGACGTCTCGTTGTAATTGTTGTTTTTTTCTAATGAACCGCTACTTTTGCAATGTGGCTTGTGGCTCAACTCTTTTGTTTTGTGGAATTTATAACGACGCGTCCCTTTTCGATTTTGACCGGCCAAAAGCGCGGTCGTAATTTTTGTGATTTTTGTGAGAACGTACAAGTATTTCAAACGGTAAGTGTACATAAAATATTTAATTGAAAAGAAAAACTAACATGATAAATATTTATTTATAGGTAAGCGATTTGTCTCTGTGTGGAGAGAAATCCTATGACAAGTTTATGCGTCAATGCTGGCGGGAGTTGATATCTGATGTGGTGGCACGCCAATGCTCCTGGCGTGGCACTGAGGCCAAATTATGCGTCCGTGGGATGCTAATAACTGCATCGGTTAGAGGTATATTTTTTATCATATATTCTTTAATACTCTTTTACTTATAATAATTTTTCTTCCTACAGTCGCTTTCAAGAACAAATTTTGTTTAGAGGACGCTGATTTTGACAGAGTGACACAGAAATATTTTCAATACGCATAGGATAGGGTGACCAAAACAAAAAAAAAAAAAAATTCAAAACCGCTCATTAAATTAGAAGTATTAGTTTTAAATATTATTATAAGGATTAGTTTAAAAATAAAAAAGTATTAAAACTAAATAAACATAAATAAAAATTAAAGAAATCATTGTTTTGTAATTACGTAAAAAGGGAAATTAAATTATTTAAATTATGCATATTTTTAATATTATAAAAGTATCTCCAAAGATACCAAAAACGTCCGTAAATAATATTATAAAAGTATCTCCAAAGATCCAAATACGTTCCGCAAAAAATATTATATAAGTATCGCGAATGCTACCAAATCCGTTCCGTAAAAAATAATAGTATCGCAAATGATAAAGGCATCGGCCCGCTTACAATATTAGAAAAGGTCCGCAAACGTATCTTTTTCGGGTTCCGAAAATGATAGCTTTTGCTGCCACAAAACCCTTGACAGATGATTAACCTTAGTATCGTTTGCGGATCTGAAATCGGACGTTTTGTCCGCTTGAAGTCCGCAAAACTATCATTTGTAATATCATAAACGAAGTTTTGTCTGCTGGGTAGTTCTTCTCGGCTATTGATATTGGTTAAGAATATATAAACTTTATAGGATCACATGCCTTCACTGCGTAGAAAATTTTTGACAAAAATTAGAATACTCTTTGTGACGGGTCAAAGAATCAGAAAAAAAAATATTTCTATGTCGGGTTGTCAGCGTCTTATCCTAAAGCCCCAAAACCTTATTGTTGTACCCCAAAGTTGGCTTTAATTCGCTTAACTCACATCTTCCGGCTTAAGGGGAGCTCTGAGCTATTTGGTTGGCCTTTTTGACTCGCCAATTACGCTTTCATGTGATACCTCAGCCATATGACCACACTCTTGGTATGCTCATACATGGTAGCTTAGACTGCTAAGAATCTAAAGACTGCTGTTACCGCCGAAATTAAAAATCAACCGCAACTAGGCGGTTAACAGTGTCAGCCTGCCAACGTTACGGAAACAGTGAGACCCCACCCAACGACAGCTGATCCTATGGCACATGGGGTAACACTGATATGGCATGGCAAAAACACTGGCCGAGAAACAAGACAAACTCTTTTAAAGCTGCAAATTTTTTTGTAAAAGTTTCACTTTAAATAAAGTGACTGCTATACAAATTTTTCGATCCATCTTACTTATCCTACGCCGATCATCCGTGCCTCAACAACTGCTTTATATAAAGTTGTACTTTTAAGGACGAACTATTATCTTACCTTAGTTTATTTAAAACTGGTCGTTTCTTTAATTAAATCCGGATCAGTAACTACTGTGATAAAAACACATTATATATATATATATCATTGTGGTTAAAATTTTTTTAATTTGTTAATATCTATTAAAGTTAATGACTTAAGCTTATGATTAAAGAATTGCATAAGTTATATTGATAAAATATATTTTTTGATTAGACTGATCCTGTCAATATTATTTTTATTTGATTTTTCAATCAATTAAATATTCCATACTTTTTTCCAAAATACATATGTATAATTACAAAACACAATATACTAAAACACATAAATCCAGCCATATACATGTAAACGAATCATTTAAATACAGAAGGAAACTCTAATATAATCGTAAAGACGAACGCAGAACAAAAAAAGACGAGACAAAGACGTTATTTACATAGATGTCCTTAAGGTAAAGCTGGAAAATATGCAAATAAAATTATTGAATACGGAAAGAGTAGGTTATACATGTAAAAAATGGAAATATTTGTTTGTGGTGTATAAGTTGTAAAAAATTGAATACTAAAGGCCGTCTCTATGCGCAAGTAGCAGGTTGAGCCACTCCTCCAAAGAATTGCACAAGGAATTGGTGGGAAGATGATCCTCTTCTAATTTCCCAACGCAGCATGACTGTGTATGTTTTTAAAGTCCTGCGTTTGCGTGGTGCTGCGCAGTACCTCCAGCCACCTGTTGAAACAATTGATTCATAAGTCATACATCATTAACTAGTATACAAGACATTCATAGTACCTGTTATAGGTGTGCGCGCTTTCCGCCCGGAAGAAGTAAACGTGGTTCTTAAATGAAAGCTTGAACACGAACTCCTTTTGTACGGCGTCCTGGTGCCCAGGTGGTCCCACCGTGTAGCCAAGGAGCGGAAGACTGGCCAGAGCGAACTCGTCTTGGTAGCTCTTGTAAAAGTATAGGCAGAAAGAGGTGAACACCACCCACAGTTTCTGCCAGCCGGAACTGTTTTTGAATTTACGCAGTAGGTAACCGGACAGTTGGTGTTCGGCGGCGATCAAATGATCGCCCAAACCCACGGTGGCACCACGATGCCAGCAGACATGCAGGGCGGTGTTGCTGCGCGACGGCTGCGTCTTATTTTGCTGTTGTTGCTGCAGCTGCAACTGCTGCTGCTGCGGCG